>PVIJ01006379.1:0-92668 GCA_004024925.1 Scalopus aquaticus | reverse complement strand
CCTCTAATTCCATCCATGTCGCTGCAAATTGCATGTGTTTATCTTCTTTCCATGCTGAATAGTATTCCATTGTGTATATGTACCACATCTTCTTTTTTTTTTTTTTTTTTTTAAAGATCTATCCATTTATACATACAAGCTAGGTTACAGGTGAGAGGTGTGGGGTGGCGAGAGGGTTCACCAGAGACAGAGTGGGGAGCAGAACAGGCAGATCAGAAATACACTGCTGAGGGGAGCAGCGGGCGAGGCAGGAGAGGTCCGCCGCACCATGTGGGATTCTCCCCGGCTGGGCATCGAACTCGCATAGCACGCTGCCGACAGCTCCACAGCGCAGCGCTCAACCACTGCACCACCAGGGAGGCCCACATCTTCTTGATCCAATCACCTATTTTTGGACATCTGGGTTGCTTCCATACCTTTGCTATTGTGAACAGTGCCGCAATGAACATATGGGTGCATGTATCCTTTTGAATTAGTGTTTTTGTGTCCTTTGGGTAGATTCCCAAAAGTGGTATTGCTGGGTCGTATGGAAGCTCCATGTTGAGCAGTTTGAGGAATCGCCATACAGCTTTCCATAGTGGTTGGATCAGTTCACATTCCCACCAGCAGTGTAGAAGAGTTCCTTTTTCTCCACATTCTTTCCAGCATTTGTTGTTGCCTGTATTTTTAATGTGTGCCATCCTCACAGGTGTGAGGTGATATCTCATAATGGTTTTGATTCGCATTTCCTTGATTATAAGTGATGTTGAACATTTTTTCATGTACCTGTTGCCATTTGCTTTTCTTCTTTGGAGAAGTGTCTTTTTAGCTCTTCTGCTCATTTTTTGACTGGATTGTTGGCTTTGTTTTTGTTGAGTTGTGTGAGCTCCTTGTAGATTTTTGTTATTAGTCCTTTATCGGTTGTATTGTGTGCAAAGATATTCTCCCAGTTAGTAGGGTGTCTGTTAGTTTTGGTTAATGTCTCTTTTGCTTTACAGAAGCTTTTTATTTTGATGTAATCCCATCTGTTTATCTTGTCCTTCACTTCCTTCGCTTTGGGGGACGTGTCTTTAAAGATTTTGCTGAGATGTATGTCGTGTAGAGTTTTGCCTATATTTTCTTCTATATTTTTTATGGTTTCAGGTCTTACGTCCAGGTCTTTTATCCATTTTGAATTGACTTTTGTGCAGGGTACACACACCTCCTTTTGATGTATCATCAATCTCCTCAGATCAATGCTATTGAAGTCTGCACTGGTGTCTATTGTCCAAGGGATAATAAATCCAAAGGACTATCTCTCTGAACAGTTTCCCTCTGCCTTGCTGCCCCAAGAGCCATAGCCAGTGAGGACCAGGCCATCTCATTGCCTCTGCTGGGCCTGCCACATGTGTGTCCCTTGGCAGATCCTGATCCATTCCTTGATAGGGTCTACTGGGTGTGTACTGTTTCTCGGTCCTTCCTTGGGGCTTACTAGGGTCTTCGATGGCCCACCATAGGGATCACTAGGATCTGTGAGGGCCTGTTGCAATGGTGCTGCTTCCAGGTCCCATTCTGGGGCTTATTGGAGTCTACTGGGGCTTACTGTGATGGGGTGCCTTCTAGGTATAAGCACTGGTTGGGATCTACCAGTGCCTACTGAATCAGGGCCACCCCCAGTTACTCTCTTCTGCCTGCAGGGCCCTCCAGGCCATCAGGGCTCACTTTGCCTACCCAGGCCTCCTAACTTGCCCCATTCCACTACTTGCTGAGCCCCCCCCCACTCTGAATGCCACCACTAGTATGTGCTCTAATTGTCGATTTTTTCCTCAGTAATTACCTGTTGTAATTTAGTTGTGAGTATATGAAAGAGGTGAGCCCAGTGTCTTCACTCAGTTATCATCTTCCTGTTCTCTCCAACACGGCATCTAAGACCCTCAGTGACCTAGTTTTTGGCTAGCTACTCAGCTTCACCTCATCATATTCTTTTCCTCACTTTTACCCTTTAAGTTCCCTACAGGCTCTATGTTATTTTTCACTTTTGTGCTTTTTGCTTACCCTTTGTCTCAAACATTCTCTCCCAACTTCCTTTCATAAAACTAACTCCCAGTTACCTTTTAGGATAGCTTAGAGAGTACCCTCTTTTTTTTAACATGGCCTTTCTCTACCATTATCATCACACTTCTTCATACGATTAGTTATTCTTTGATTTTCTACTTTCTTATACATATTTTTTATCATTGTACTGATGACACTGGATAATAAGTGACTTTTGTCTCTTCTACCTGACTGAGCTCCAGGGACTGATTAATCTCTGTACCTCAGCAACTAACCAGTGCTTGGCATATAGTTTGTGTGAAATAAGTGCCTTTTGAAGGACAAGGGGATAAAGGGAGAAAAGAAGGAATGAATAAAGAAAGAAAGAAGAGGAGGAACTGAAATCCTGGGATTATTCCATTGGAGCACTCAGTTTACAGAAATCATTTAGCAATTCTTAGTTTATTTTAAGGAATTAATTCACAATCAAATCGCACATTTCTAATAAAATTCATTACTTAGATTCTTATGTTTTGGTGTAATTAGTTTTTTTTCCAGTAGCTCAAAGTTTTCAGTTTTTTAATAAGCAATTTGCAATCAACCTTATATGCACTTCACTGAATCTGTAAGCAAGTGTTAAACTGAATTTTGGAGACAAATGTTTACCATTCATATTAAGTTAATGAAGTTGGATATTGGAAATGAAAGATTTCTCTCTGGTCATGGGTGGAAATGGAGAGAAAGAAAAGTTAAAAGTATAAAGAAATAAGAATTGATGGCAAATACAGAAAGTTAAACTATAATTTAGAGCATAGGTAAATAATACTCAGTGTATTCTGGAAGAGGTATGATTGTGCTTTTAAAATGATTGTATATATAAATTTTTCTGGAGGAAACTTTTAATAGTTGAATTTCATCTGCACACGTCCTATCCTATATGGGTCTTCAGGAACTGGGTGTCCAAATTGTTGTCTCTCCCTTTGGGTGTAGCTTGAGTTTGGAACTCCTGGGGTGGAAGAATGCTGCAAGGGAGTTAAAAATAGCAAATGAAATTAAATGGCATTTAATAACTTGTTTTGTTATGCTTATATTTGAGAAAATTGGGCATACAATATGTGAATCACTTTAGAAATCTGTTTAATCAGAGATTTTACTGATTTAAACAACACAAAAAACATTTTAGCAAGTGAAAGTTGATTTTAAATAAACATTAAATATTATACTTATAATACAATCCCTCCAGACAGGATTTTTTTTTCATTTGAGAAACATGTTTGTCTTATCACTTTAAAGGAAAGTTTTAAATCTGAGAGCATTTTGTTAATCTAGGATGGTTTTTATTCAAAGGTACCTAATGTTTTGTAATGCAGGCACTTAAGCCTAAAACTTCTCTCAATAGAAGAATACTTATAATAAGTTAAGGTTTCGTGTGTGGCTGAGAGCCTATCAAGGTGAGATTGTTTCATTTATTCATGTTTTCAAGATACTGTACGGTACATACTCTCTGTAATAAAGTGAGAAGCAAACATTACGGAAGCAAATTTATGTAATAAAAATAACTCTCTTTTTCCAACATGATAGTACCAAAGTTTACACTCTAATCCTGCACAGTGAGGAATGTTATACTATATAACTGCGAGATTAAACTTGTTGACTTTAGTACGAATCTGACTTCTTTGTATGATCATATGCACAAATATTAAATTATAGCACTAAGTAATGATTTTCAAATTATAAGTTATTATAATAACATTATTCATGTCATAGAAATCAGAATTGCCACTGCTACAGAATTGTTTTAAGATAGGGGTTCAGTGTAACATGTTACTAATCGAAAATTTAAAATCTCCACTCAAATAGGTTCTTTTCTATTGCAGAGACCCTGACAAAGCATGTCCATGAGCATTTAAAACAGATCTCAGAAAATATGAGTACTGTAGTTTTGAGTATTTTCTATTTTTATTGGAAAATATCGTACTGATTACCTTCTCCATTTGTAATTCCATTTGTAGGAGAATGGTTGAGAGAGAGAGAGAGAGAGAGAGAGAGAGAGAGAGAGAGAGAGAGAGAGAGAGAGAGAGAGAGAGAGAGAGAGAGAGATACAGATAGACAGACAGATATAGGTCAATATATCGATCACCACTCTATTCTGTACTCTGTGGCAGGTACTATGGTTGGCACTAAGGATATGGGTTCATATAGATGAATTGAAAGTCAACTGGAAGAGACAGGCCAATAAGCAAGTATGTAAATTATTATAACTTGATATGTTAGTACAGAATGAAGGAGCTAACAGTGTATTTGGAAGGGAAGAGGACAGAGCACAATTTCTGCTTAGAGATTTGGGAAAGGTTTGACAAATTTTTATTTTCAAAATAGGTAATTTTTAGGATGACTAGTTTTCCAGATATGGAAGCATAAATGCTTGTGAACCATTTTCTTGGGAAGCTGTACACTTGATATGACTGTAACATATGTTGCAAGCCAAAGATCAGCAAGAGATGAATCTGGAGAGCTGGAGAGATAAGTGAGGTCTTTTATGAGGAGTTTCAGTTTTGACTTATGGAAAATAAGGATTGAGAAGGGTCTTTTAAGCTAGATCACTATAAGATACTATTTTGGGTTTTAGAATTTTGCAGTAATGTGATAGTTAAGCAAGTGAGAAAGGAATTAGTTAACCATAATTTAGAAGTGACATGATGAAGGCTTACACAAAGTCCGTGGCACAGGGAATGAGTTTTCCCAGGACTGAGAGGGTTCCTGGGATAGAGATTTTTCAGTTTTAAAACCAAGACTGCCTTAAAATTGAGTCAGTTTAATGAGTCAGTCATTATAGATTTAAGACAAAAGTTCCATGTGACTTTGTACATGATTAGATTTAGGGAGAACAGTAAAGAAGAGAAGAGTCTCCTAGTGTTCACAAAGTTCAGGCTTATATGAATAGGTGGATGACACCATTCATTAAGATATGAAGTATGAGAAGAGTAGGGTAGAGTGAAGAGACAATGACTTAGGTTTTTAAGGATCTTGCTAGAAAAATAAATGAACAAATATCTTGTAAGATACTAGAATCACTGGTATTGATCTAGAGATACTTTTATGAATTGAAATCAGATTTTAAAATTCACCAAAAAAAGGAACCCTGAAAAATAACACCATTTTAAGGTGTGAACAGTTAGAGGAATATGGAGAGAAAGAATGAATTTGGGGAGCAATCAAGAAGTATATAGACAACCAATAGAGTGGTACCCTAAAGTCTTAAAATAGGTTTGATAAGTAGGGGGTGATAGGTATATTCAATGAGAGAAATTTGAATAATACGCTTTAATAGATGCTAAGTTTGGTTTCTATGTGTCTTTTAAATCACAATGCAATGTGAGATATCTTGAGAAAAATGTAAGTTCAAGTTGTCAGAAGAAACTCAGATAAAATTTTCCCTCAGCTATTTCTGAAGGAGTCCTGGACACATTCTTTCTCATCTTGTACACTGTTTTCAACATTTATAGATATAAGCTTCATATTAAATTTTTCTCTTCCTTTACCTCTTCCACTTCCCATCCTGCCCCTACTTTTGGTAAATTATTGTTGCTACTTTTTGACTGAAGTAGCAACAAAAGTTAACTATGACCCACTTCTTCCCTTTTAAGTCTCTTGTCCACATCTTATATATTATTGATTTCCTTTCTGTGGGTAAAACTAAGTGTAATTTTGGTATGCACATGGCACCAAAGGTGACTGCATCATGCTTGCTATTCACTCCCACTGCCCTCTGAGCTAGATGTTTATAGCACTTATTACAATTTGTAATTCAATATATATTTACTTGTTTGATATGTTTGCCCTCCTTACATATACAAATACTCCATTATAGCTTCATGGAACAGAGACAGTAAATTTTATTATTGCTTAACTACTAGAATAGTGCCTCACATATAATGGGCAACAAATTGATTGAATGAATGAAAAATATCATGTTACCCAGTTAGCTTTGCTTAATTTAAAAAGAGTAACACTCCATCTGTCCCAAGGGCTATATAACCTTATATCCCTTAAGGGTCCCCATATATATATATATATATTTGTGTTTATCTTACCTTCCAGTAAAATGCTGAGCTATTTCATTTAGTGTGATTTTAGTCCCCTTCAAAAGGTAGTGTTATTTACACTGGATAATTATCACTCCCTAATGAATGCCCCCTCATGGTTCATGTCCCTTGCATAGCCTTTGGATGTGAGCAGAATTTATGACTTGTTTCTAGTTAATAGAATATGGAGAAAAAGATAAAGAGTATCAACAGTATAGTTACACTCTTGAGTAGGTTTCATCTTATAAGACATCACCCTAGCAGAAGTTAGAGGAGTTAGAAGTCCTCTGCTGGCATTGAAGAAGAAAGTTGCAATGTTTTGAGAGTTTTTTTCAGAGGGCCTTTGCAGATGGCCTGTAGGAACTGACAGTGACCCCCTTGCTGAGAGATAGGAAAGAGACAGGGCAGAGGGGAGACCACCTAAATTCTGTAGCTGTAAGGAACTGGATTCTGCCAACAACCATCTGAACTTGGAAGAGGACCAAATTCCAGATGAGAATTCAGCCTGCCAGTATCTCGACTGCAGCCTTGTGAGACTCTGAGTAGAGGGCCCAGATAAACCATATCCAGACTTTTGACCCATGTAAACTGTGTCATAAAAAATTGTTGTAAGTTGTAAGTTTGTGGTAATTTGTTTTGCAGGAATAGAGAAATAATATAGAGATCAAAACTGATCCTGAAGCCACCTGCTCTGAAACCCAGTCAGTTTTCCCCTTATAGTCTTGATATTAGCGTTTCCTCTTTTATGACTTAGATTTTCCTCTTCCTAGATTTCCACATATATTGATCCACAATGAATCAGTATCATTCTCTCTTTATTCCTTCTCTTTTTGATTTGATATTCCCTTAAAAGTTCCTAGTTTCTTCTCAGTTCTATATTTTAGAATCACTGGCCCACACAGATGGTATCATCTACCTAAAGTATACTAAGGACATTAGAAAAATCAGTTTTTATTCCATCACATCTCTATCACTTAATCTTCAGCTTGTACAGTTAACATTCTTAAAGCTCTACACTTGCATTTTCTTAATTTCCCTGAGATCTCCCATAAATTTGTAGTGGGAATTTTGAGGAAGGTTATTTTGTGAACTGGACAACTCATAAATGTCCTGCTCCCCTTCCCTGCAAATCTCAATATGTCAACAAACACAAGGTGTTCATTTTTGGTAAATTCATTTCATTTTCCTGTAATTCATTGCATTTTTCAAAGAAAATTCATAAAGCCAACATTTAGGTAATAATCCACTGTAATTCTCTGATTTCTGGTTTTAAACATTTGTAGAAAGAAACACAATTGATACTTTTTGTTAGTTGTTACTATATCTGATAACTAGAGATTAGCAATCAGCTAGTGTTTAGTAGTAGCTTGAGCAATGTACCATTTAATGTATTATTTAAATATACTAGAACACAAAATAGAAGTTATCTTATTAAATTATGATAATTTAATAGTTATAATAAGACCAGTCAAACCTCTAAGTTAGTCTCTTAACATTTAAACAGTCTTCCTTTGGATTTCAAATCTCCTTTTTAAAGATGGCAAATTTAATGATATTAATGATATGAAGTGTTATATATATACACTATACTTTTGACTCATTTCTTAATCCCATTTTACAAAGTGAAGTATTAACTCCTATAAACTAAATTCCATGCCCTTATCTCAACTGATTCTGTCATATCATTTTGCTACAGCAAATTCTTAGTATTCTTTATGTTACCTTCACTTGAATTATGGTGATGAAAACCATATATAGAAATTGAAATGCATTATACATACAAAGGGTGGTTTCATGTGCATGTTTGAAGACTTGTTCCCATAATTTCCTTCAGCTGTTTCCAGGGAGCCATCCCAGGGTGGATAGTTGTAAATATGCTGTTTTGGTTCATGAATCACAGAGCTATTTTAAATGAAAAAATAAACAGGAAATATTTTATCATACTTAGGAAAATCAAACATTCACATAATGTAAAATGTTATGATGAAATAGGTTGTTACTGCTATATTCTAGAAGAAACTAAATGAAATAATTTATAAGTTACACTACAGTGCTTTAACAGATATAATAAAATAATTACATTCTCATAAAACAAAAAAGTTTTATTCAATTTCTCGCTAAAGTTAGAGTTTTTGTTAGGTAATATTTCCTATATTCTTTATCAGAATGTCTGAGAAATTGCTATGATACTCAGATAAATGAAAGAAGTACAATTTAAAAAATCATACACATTAATTTTGGTCAGTGCTGACTTTTCTTTAGGAATTGTGTTAAAAGAGTTCTACTGTCACATAAACATAATTATGTTGATATTCATAGAAACATTATTATCTCTGATTATACCCCTTCTCTGCAACCTCACCTCCTACTAAAAAAATACATAACATGCTACTAAAATTCTTTCCAAATAAGATACTGCTTTCTTTTTCAGTATTTACAAGTTCAAAATTTCCTTTTAAGAGATAGCTTACTTGTTGTTTCTTCCAGAGAACTGTGGTGGTGGAGATACAGGAATTCTAGGAATGATACTCTGAAAGGGTGGGCTCCATGGATTCTGAATGTAGATTTTTTTAAAAGGGAGAGAAGAAAGGCATAACCATGATTTTAAGGAAGTTTGAAATTCAATAACCCCCAAGTGGAAACTAAATATCAAATATCTGAATGTCAGGACATCTCTAGGTCTGATCCTAAAAATGACCAACAAAAGTATTGCAAATGTTTTCATATTATAGTGATAACTTACCATTTCTATTTTTAGTTATCATCTATCTTCATCATCATTATCAATTACCTACCTGCCTACACCAATTGTGGAGAATGGCTTACTGGATGGGAAATACAAATGGAAGATTCATTTCAACTGCTACTCTAAGTAGTAAGTGATCTAGCCAAAATAATTATATTAAAATCCCCCTTTCCATTGTCACGGTGTGAAAAACACCTATACTCAGAGAAAACACAACTAACAAAAGTAACTCAGATATAAAATACTTAGTTTGAATGTAGAGAGCTTCAGGATCAAACAGTGAGAGTATACTGTAGAGTTTTGGAGGAAGCTAGTACATACAAATCAACTGATCAAGACTTCATACTTAAAGATCATACTGTAAATGCATAAGCAAAAAAATAAATTGTAGTAATACAGACATTGCAGCAAGAAATTGGCATGAGGCATCTAACAGTGGGTCTAGGTCAGATCTATACAGAATATATTCTTAAAGCCATACTGATTATGAGTGGGTACATAACATTTCACATCGCCAATTTGATGGAGCTACATTGATAACAAGAATACTTTGATACAGATATATTGGCATGGGGAAATTTGATGCAAACTATCAACCCATGGTACCTTTTGGTTTTAAAAACATTTAGTATGTGAAAATATATGCCATAACCCATCCCTAAGTTTTAGTACATGTCTACAACCATCCCTCGAGGTGATCTTAAATTGGTAGTAATATCAGATTACATAAAGATTAGGTGTTTTCTGGAAAGAAAATTGATACAAACAGGAAGAAAGACACAGACCCAGTATTGCTCCTCCATTGTTTAAATAGCTTTCTTTTGTCTTTGAGCTTTTCTTTTCTGCTTTGTTTTTACAATCTTCTTTAAAATAAGACAAAAAATCACAACAAAACAAAAAAAGAAAACCATGACTCTTGATAATATGTCAGTGATGAAAACTTCACTCGTATCTATAGTCAGTATCTGTGATCTTTGCTCTCTGATGTCATAGTGGAAAGAATCAAGGGTTTCTGACCATTCTGTATCTGAGGTCTTAAAGGGGCTACTTTACTTTCCATGGTAGACTTAACTTCATTGGTTCAGGCCCCTTTTTCTAGCAGGCAAGAGATGGTAGTGTATTTTATATGATGAAAAGAGGCCTGTCTAAAATTTGGATTTGGGGCCTATAAATTAGATTCTCTAGCTACAACAGGGGAGAGGGATCCCATAGGAAACAGTGAATCTCAGTATGTAGAGGGACTGCTGCATACCTTCCATTTATCCAGTTTTTACTTAATTTAAACTCATTAATCCAGACCCAGTCCTGGATATGTCCAACTAGGTAGATAGATAAAAGTGTTTCAGGCCGAAACTCAGAGTAGAAAATTATAGAGTAGAGGGCAGGGCCCAGCTAACACAGTGGGATTTTTTTCTTTGAGATCAGACCATAGGACTAATGATGATAAAATAGAGCAAACCAGGGAACTGAACTGGGTCAACCCAGTTAGGGAGGGTCCTCACCAATGCACTGTAGAACACAGAGCAGGGCCTGAAAGCAGAAATACGGGAGAAACAATAGCAGGATTTATTTATACAGGAAGTGAGAAAAGGGAGAGAGTGTGAAAAGGGAGAGATAAAGATAGAGAGTATTTTTATAGACTGGTATGTGGCCAGATGCTGTCTATCTTACTACAGATAGCTTCTGCTGAGCAGACACTGAGGTCCAAGCCCAAACCAAAATATGTGGCAAGCTGGCACCTTTTGCACAGACATCCCTCTTCACCAGCAGTTTAACTGCTAAAACACCAGCAGCTCAACTTTCAAAACCTCAGTGATTAGTTGCCAGAAACCCAGCATTTTAACTGCCTAAATCCCAGCAGCTTAACTGGTCAAAAGCCCGAGTAGCTTAGCAGCCCCAAAGCTCTTTTTTTAATTGCCAAAACCCTCACCTCTGCCCCTTTTTTCCATCAGCCCATCCCCCCTCCAACTCCATTCAGGCAGAAGCTCCACCTTCTACCATAGTTTTGGCTAGGAGTGCCACCCACTGGCTTGCAGGTTTCTCTTCACTGTCCCTCTTAAAGCAATGGTAGTGGCCATAGTCACCTGGCAGTCTACTCTTACAAACACATGGATATCCAGTAAGAATAGCAGCGGCTACTGAAAACAGTTTTTCCAGAATCAGTGACTGTATCAAATCTGTGATGTATAGTGGCCATAATTATTGCCCAAACCAGAACACTTATGAGAGTATCAGGGGAAACTTAATGTTTATATGGGAACAAATGATAGAAAGTGGAACTATCCTGGTCATCCTGGTCATGTTGACCTTCCCCATGTTCTTCAGAAACAGTAAATGTGTCATCTACTTTCTTCATCAAAAGAAATTCCTCTTCCATATTTTATTTCAGAAAATCCTGAAACACCTATTCAGTATTACATAGGCATAATCACTGAATCCATTGTTCAGCATTGACAGTGATCTTGATTTGTGAGAGTGTTCAGTTTAGCATTAAGCCAGGCTTAGCTTGTCAATTGCAAAGGAAAATGATAAAGCCATGTGGAGGGGCCCATTCAGACAAATTAAGTGTAGGAAACTCAACAGATTCCCATTTAAATTTGTGATCAAAGAGCATAACATCATCTGAGGGTTGGACAAAGTAAAGAAATCAAGAGAAGTTCTATAACTTGCTGATGACGTTCCAAAGAGTAAACTATTTGTGTGTAGAAAGATACACAAATCCATTTTATCTATCTGGGACAACCTGACTAGGCGCACAATGTATTGGAAGTCACAGACAAAGTAGTGCCATATTGATTCTCCAATGCAAATAATGTTTTTCCAGTTGTTACAGATCAAAGCTCTATCTAGAGCACACAAAAGTAGATTGCACCACAAATGGCTGCATTTAAAATTCTCAGATAAATTTCAGGTTTTAAAATGTATGATAAAAAGTATCTTACCTAATCATCCTACAATCTTCAAGGTAATAAATTCTCCTACACTCTGAGACAAATATTTTACCACTCCTCTCCACAAACACCCATCTTCTCCTTCATGTTCTTTATTCCAAGTTGATAACTTCACTGCTTATTTCACTAAGAAACTAGAAACAATCATAAGAGAACTATTTCATCTTCCCATTACCTACCTGCTTCTATACTCACAGACTACTCTATTATGGATAAAACATACCTGCTTGTATCAAATACCAGCCCCTTTTCTTGCCTTCCCAGGTACTTTATTCATGCAATTATTCCCGTTATATACTACAATATCACTTTTTTTCTGACCTATTAATATACAGATTTACATTATACAAAAACTTTCTTAATGTCTCTGAGAGCCACATTATCTCTCAGTTGCTGCTGCTTTTTCTTTCCGCTTCCCATAACTGTAGAGCATCTAAAAATTGTTGTCTACCCCCCATTGTAACAACTCCCTTGCCTCTTTCACTCTTCAGTCTATGCCAGGCTTTCTTCTGGCCCCACCACTCTCCTGAAACCGCTCTTATCAAGGTTACCAACCATCCCATGCTGCCAAATCCGATGTTATTTCCCTGTCCTCATCTACAAAAATCTTTTGTTACCTGATCCCTAATGTTGGATAATTTAACAACTGGTTATTCATCTCTCTGTTCTTCTAAATCTATACTCTGTCTTTAAGTTCAGTAACATGATATTAAATAGCACATATATCTTGATGACTATCCAGATTGTATTTCTAGTCCATACTTGTCTTCTAGTATTCAAATTCATATATCCAACAGATTGCTCAAGACCTCCACTTAGATGTCTAATAGGCATCTCCATCAAACCATGTCAAAAATGAATTTTGTTTTCCCCCTGAAAAAACAAAACAAACCACCACCAACAAAAATCCCTTCTCCTCCTCCAGTGCTCCTCACCCACCCAGCTGCTCAAATGAAAATCCTTGGAGTCATCTTGGGTTCCTCTCTTCCCCTCATGCCCTGTGTTCAATCTGTCAGTACAGTTTGTTTGTTTTACTTATAAAATAGATCAGTTCTCCTGGCTCCACTGTCATCACCCAATTCCAAGACATTGGCTTTTTTTCTTGGAATTTAGTCAAATTCTATGCTTCTCTTCTTTTTTTGAGTTGTAGTTCCCTCTAAACCAATCTCTGCACAGCATTCAGAATCATTACCATGGAGAAAATCTTCCAGAGTGACTTTCTACTGAACTGACAACAACCATATTTATTTCAATATCCTACAAAGCTCAGCATAATCGCCTACCACGTTAACATTTCAATCATGTTGAGAGTCTTTCTTCGAACACATCATGTCTGTTTTTCCCTTAAGGTTTTTGGAGTTGCTGTTCTCTCTGCTTAGAAAGTTCTTTTCCTGATTTTTTGTTTGGAAGGATTTTTCTCAATTTTCAGTTTAATTTCTTCCCATCTGACATTGCCCACCCTTAAGTCACTATTATCCTATTTAATTGTATTTGTAGGATTTAGCACAACCTGAAATTAACTTATTTATTTGGTTATTTGTTTATTGTCTGATCCCTCTCCTTTCTCTTATTTAAGTTCCCTGAGGACAAGACTATACTCTAAGTGGATTCCACTGTGGAATACAGTGGATTCCACTGTATTCCTGGAGTGTAGAATAGTTTCAAGCAAATAGTAGGCACTCAATAATTTTTTGTTGAATGAATAAATGAATAATGTAATGAATGCTACTGAATGCAGTTTTATGCTACAAAACAACAGAAAATAACATTAGTTCCTTCTCACATGTGGTCTACAACCCCTTTGTTCTGACCCTATACTTTAATTGCCTACTGATATATCATCTACCTTGACAGAACACAAAGCACAAATGAGGAATAATCTCAACAATAAATAAGGCATACTGGGGTCTCAATCAGAATCAGTCTACTGAAAATTTAAAGTCCTTTCCTTCATCCTTCTTATTGCCTTCCATTTGGTATCCTTATGCCCTTATAAGGAGAATAAAAATGAGAAATAAAGTTTTATATATAAACTTGCCAATTTTTTTCCATCACCAGTTTTAACTAAAAATTATAGAAGCAACATTACTCTGAAAGGAAATTTGATTAATTTTTTGTTTAGATATTTAATATATCCATATTTTCTCTTGTCTCACTTCTTGATCCAAACTAAAGATAATTAATCAATGGGTATTTAAGATATGGGGAATAGTGGTTACTTATCCAATGAAAAACTGAGTCAAAGAAATGAAAGATAAAGAGGGAAATCATCTTTTATCTTCTACTTTAAGATTACTCTAACAATAAGAAAGAAACTATTTCTTTTCCTTCCTGTGCCCCCAATAATAGCTTCATTCACCAAATGTAATGTATCTAGATCAATGTTGAACACTTTTGGATCAGTTGTGGATTTTAACATTCTTTAAATTCTTTAATTCATTCTAGACTGGATTGTTAAACTTAGAAGAGAGTTTTGTACCCATGACTTGAAAATAATCCGAAAGTATATAGAAAGTATATATAAGTAGACTTAAAATAAGTAATTGAGGACACAACTTAAAACAGATCAAGTATGTATCAGTATACAATACACTGTTTAAAATGAATCTTAAGGGTCTCCCTGGTGGCGCAGCGGTTGAGCACTGCGCTGTGGAGCTGTCTGCAGCGCTCAATGCGAGTTCGACGCCCAGCGGGGGAGAATCCCACATGGCGCAGCGGACCTTTCCTGCCTTGCCCCCTCCTCCCCTCAGCAGTGTATTTCTGATCTGCCTGTTCTGCTCCCCGCTCTTTCTCTGGTGAACCCTCTCGCCGCCCCCCCCCCCTGCCTCTGGCCTGTACCCCAGCTTGAATAACAACAACAAAAATAAATAAATAAATAAAATGGAAATGGATCTTAAAACTAGCATAACAGAGCCTAATCTCCTTACAAAATTCATATTAGTTAACACCCTTCTAAACTATGTTTAGATTCTCTCTAGCCAGAAGCAAAAATTCTAATGAAATTACATATTATAAATCTTTGAGTAATTTTTTTCTTATTTTTAAGTCACACATAAATATAAACTCACATATGCACAGATGTACATACAAACACACATGTACGTGTGTTGGAAGCTACCTTAAAATCCAGTCATCTTTGGATTCTATTTAGTACCATAAAATAGTACCCTGAGGTATTATAGAGCAGAAAGACTGAATGCATCTGGCAAAGGTACACATTTTACAACTGTTGAGTAATTTAAGTTGTGAGAGAATCTGAATCATGTTACTCACAGTTTTCTCCATTGGCACTACACCTAAGAGAGACCATATGTCTTAAATTTTTATAGGGAACAACACCAACTTCATGTTGCCTTTTTCAATAATGGAAATTTGATAAATGTATTCACGATATATGATGCCATACCTGTGTAGGAAATGCACAGACTAAAATAAATATACAAATGAAAGGTGAAAGTTGGGGCTACTGGGCCACAGGCCCTCTCCAGTGCCATGGGATGCAGGGCCAGAGATCCTGGTCCCCAGAAGATACCTCCAGCCCAACTTGTCTACTAGCACAAGTAATCATCAATGCAAACAACGCTGAAGAAGAGCAAGCGTGCCTGCTCCCCAAGAAGAAGAGGAGGTGCCAGGGCTGACTCTTCCCTTACAAGTCTATTATGCCATGTAGAACATGGTGGAGTTTGCTTATAACTACTGGGAGGGATGCTGGAGAGTCATTCCTCATGTGCACTGTCAATGACTCCCTGTTACAAGGCCAATGACCTCCGATGCTCCCCATTCGGGTTTGCCTCAAGAGCATCTTATGCATCTATATAGAAATAGGCAACACCTGCACCCATCTGCTTCATTTTATACTATTTACTTTTTTTGGAATCTTGACCACGCTCAGACCAATTATGTACTTCATGGCCCCTCTCCAGAAGAAGATGGTGCTCTGCTTCAGCTTCTCCTGGATCTTTCGCACCTATTGTCATTCAGAGAAAATTTCTCAGACCATCCATTTTCAAACTGGATTATTCAGGGATTGCTCTATTAATTATGGGTAGCTTTTGTCCCCTGGATCTATTATTCCTTCTACTGCTCCCCATAGATGCAGCTCATCGCTCTCTCCATCATCCATGTCCTGGGCACGTCTACATCATTGTGTCCCAGTGGGGCCATTTTGCCACTCCTAAACACCAACAAACAAGAGCCGGAGTGTTCTTGGGACTTGGCTTGAGCCAGTGCCGTGCTCACAGTGCACTTTACTGTCTCCAAGAGCTTTGTAAGGCCATTACAGTGGGCCAGATGGACTTTCTTTTCCTTATGACTGTGACATATATTACCAGAGCTGGCTTTTATGCTGCTTGAATTACTGAGCATATCTTTCCTGGAAAATTTGACATATAATTCTATTCTCATCAGATTTTTCATGTCCTTGTGGTGGCAGAGGTCCTTGTCAAATTCAGTGGGGTCTCAAACCTTCTGAGATTCTATTATGGCCTACAAGGTGGCTGTACTGATGAGTCACTTCTTTGAGTCTTCCTACCTGAGAGGTGGAGTATGGACTTCCCAAGTGTTTTTAAAAAATAACTTCTTTCCAGAAGCAAGGAAAACAAAGAAGATAAATAGCTGGGACTACATCAAACTAAAAATATTCTGTACAGAAAAAGAGAAAGAAACTAAAATGAAGAGACATCCTACTGAAGGGAAGAAAATATTTGTACACCATTCAACTGATAAGGGGCTGATATCAAAGATCTACAAAGAGCTTACATAACTCAACAAAAACAAACACCCCAGCCAAGAAAAAAAATGGGCAGAAGAACAAAAGAGACAATTCTCCAAAGAAGAAATGCAAATGGCCAACAGACATATGACAAAATGTTCAACATCACTAATTTTCAGGGAAATGCAAATAAAAAACACAATCAGATATACTACCTCACATCAGTGAGAATGGCCCACATGAAAAAAAAAAACAGAATTGTATACAACAAATGCTAGAGAGGATGAGGAGTAAAAGGAAACCTCTTAAACTTCTGGTGGGAATGTAAACTGGTCCAGCCTCTATGGAAACCTGTGTGGAGATTCCTTAGAACACTAAAAATGGATCTACCATGATTCAGCAAAGTCCGCACGTAGAAATCTACCCAAGGAATACCAAAGCACTAATTCGAAAGGAAACTTGAACTATGTTTACTGCAGCATTATTTACAATAGTCAAAATATGGAAACAACCCAAATGCCCCCAAACAGATGAATGGATCAAAAAGTTGTGTTATATTTACACAATGGAATATTACTCAATAATCAAAAAAGACAAACTCATGCCATTTTCAGCAACATGGATGGAACAGGAATGGATTATGCTAACTGAAATAAGCAAGAAGAAAAAAGATAAATATTAGATGCTTTCACTTATATGCTAAAGTGAAATGGTTTTTCCTGAGGGGAGAAACCGAATACTGTACAAAAATGAGCAAAGATATGAGAAAGTTACAAAAAAATTAACTTCTTTGCTGAGGTGAGAGGGAGTCTGAGTTGTTTGTTTCTAGAAGAAACCTCTTAGAGAATTCAGTACCAACCAAACTTCTGCCCATTTTCATACCTACTGGGCAATAAACTTTCCATTTTCCTAATTGAGGAGTATAAGGATGGTTAATTGAGGAGTATAAGGATGGTTAAAATTAGTCATCCCCCTTCTTCACCAGCCCCCTCCTCAGCAAAGCAACTACTGTCTCCATACAGAGACAGTCCTTTGAAGCTTATATTGAGATTTAACCCCTCCAGATAGATAGATAGATAGATAGATAGATAGATAGATAGATAGATAGATAATTTAACAAAAAAGAAATTTCACCCCTCCTCGAATCATTTTAGGGGAAAAAAATGATGGTCTGGAACAGTAATGCTATTTCTGGAAGAAAATATCTCATCGTTACCTCAGTTCTTATGTTGTAAGCTGGCTTAAAATTGGCCATCCATTTTTGTAAAACTCTTTTCAGAAACAATGATAAGCTGGTACCATTTTTCTAGAACCTGGATCTGCTCACACAGCAAGAAGAACAAAACCACTAACTTTACATAGCCAATATAAGCATGAAAGTGTCTCAAGGTTTCAAGTAACATGAGTTTTAATCTTTTTTCTTACTAAAGTAATGTAAAATTAAACTGGGGAAATGTATTTTAAATTTAATTCTAAGTTTTAAAAAAATCTCCAATTGTTGCTATGCTCTTAATGCAGACTATGCTAATAAAAGAAAATATAAGACTCTTGGTATTCAAAAAATTAAAAATACAAGTTAAACAACTTGTATTTTTCAAACATGTCTAAATTTTTAGAACAGAAATTTTAATTAGTCTTTAAATATCATCCTTAAATGAAATAACTTCATGAATCAGTGATGAGTAAGAGAACACAAAGTTTAATGGGCTAAGAAAGAAGATTCAAGGGCAAGCTTTTACTTTACTCTTTATCCATGTGCTTGCTTTGTGTGACTACATTCACTCCCAGGGGTTGATTACCGTATATCATTTTTAACTTCTTAGAGCCTCAATTTTCTCTTTTTATAATGAGACTAACAATAATAATGTGCTGATCATTTCTGCATTATATGTTTATGTTATGAATATTAAAAGAGATAATGCATATGAAGTGCTGAGTACAATGTATGGAAAGATATCTTTTCATTGGTCCTTACTGAAAGGAAGTCTTTTTTTTTTAAAGATTTAATTTTATTTATTTATGCATAAAAGAGCTGGGGTGTAGGCCAGAGATGTGTGTGGGGGTGAGAGGATTCACCAGAGACAGAGTGAACAGGCAGAACAGGCAGATCTAACTGAAATACTCTGCTGAGGGGAGCAGCAGGCTAGACAGGAGAGGTCTGCTGCGCCATGTGGGTCAGCTCCCTGGCTGGGGATCCAACTCATGCTACAGTGGCTGGCAGTAGCTTGGTAGCACTGAGACTTCAACCCCTGTGCTACCAGGGAGGCCCAAGTCTGAAAAAAAATCTAGAGACGTAAACTCCTCAACTATGCCATAATTTTTATTGAGCACCTCCTGTGTTTCAAGGATCTAGACACTGCCATAAGACAAATATAGTTTGGGGGGAATGGAACAATAAAGAAGTATATATTCTAGCCACCATCTCCAATGGATGATTAATAAGTGGAAGAACATGCATGAAATATTTTTAAAATGAAAAGTAGACAAGGAAATCACAAACAAGAAAACTATGGACCAATATTCCTGTTGAATATAGATACAAAAATCCTCAATGAAATCTTAGCAATCTGAATTCAACAATAGATTAAAAAGATTGTACATCATGATCAAGTGGGATTTATTCCAGGGATGCAATGACATACAACATCTACAATCTATCAGTGCCATTCACCGTATCGTCAAAAGTAAACACAAAACCATGTAATTACCTCAATAGATGCAGAGAAAAGAATTTGACAAACTACAATTGCAATTTATGACATTCTCAGCAAAATGGAGGATAGGTGGACATACCTCATGTAATAAAAGCATTATATGACAAACTGACAGTGAACATCATACTCAATGGTGAAAAAGTGAAAACTTTCCCTCTAAGAGCAGGTACAAGATAAGGATGCCCACTCTCATCACTATTATTCAAAATTGTATTGGCCTTGGTTATACTGTATTGTCATTTTTTCTCCCCATTACACTGTGAGTTACTGTGAGTTTCAGTACTGTATCATACTCATATCTTCATCTCTAGTGCCCCATATGGCACTGAAATCAGTTAGGTGCTCAATCATTATCTTCTTAAAGAATGATATGGAATTCAAGAGTGCTATTGACTCCTGCTGCATGCATATCTTCCAAAAATACATAAGCTCACTAATGTTACTACTATAGCTTTCTTTTAACTAAAACTATTCTATCAGTTTCATTGTTCCACTTTAAAAAAAAAGATTTATTTATGTGTACAAGCTGGGATACAGGCCAGAGGGGTGGGGTGGTGAGAGATTCACCAGAGACAGAGTGGGCAGCAGATCGACGGAAAAACACTGCTGGGGGAAGCAGCGGTCGAGACAGAAGAGGTCTGCTGAGCCATGTGGGAATCTCCCCAGCCGGGCGTCAAATTCGTCAAATTCGTGTTGCCGCTGCCGACAGCTCCACAGCTCAGCCCTTAACCACTGCGCAACCAGGGAGTCCCTGTTCCACTTTTTTTAAAGAGCCAAACACTCAAGCATAGAGTAGAGTGGAGGTCAAATACTTAAAACTAAAACTTTTGCCCAATGATTTTTAAAAAGCACAAATTTGTTTTATTTGTGGCATATTGTCTATAATTCATTTACCAAATGTCATATATAAATATAGTCAAACAAATCATCTAAAATACATTTATTGATAGCTTGTTAGGTTTTAGCTATCTTGATAAGCACTGGAGACAAAGAAAAGAATATGACAGTTTCTGTCCTAAAAAGTAAAAAAACTAATGGAGAAAATAGGTGTATATCATAATTCGGTGTAGTATACTCAGTAAGGACAGTCTATATGAGGAATTGTGGGAATAAGTGGACAAAAAAAATGACTGTTTTACCAAATTAGCGAAGGGTTTTACAAGGACTTTTTTTTTGTACTAAGCTTTGCAGGATGAGTATGAGCTTTACAGGTATGTGGAAGTAGGGGTGAAAAAAGGAAGGCTTTAGCGAACAAGAAAATATCATATGCTAAATTTGCAAAGTGTGAAAATACAAGGAGTGTTTGCGGAGCTCCAAATAACTTGAAATGGCTGTAACATAGGATGTTGCATGGAAGGGAAGTCATAGAAAATGAAGTTAACAAAGAATGCCAGGAAATCTACCAGGAAAGGCTTTATGAGTCATGCCAAGTAATATTTTTTTGTCCTATAGGTT
This sequence comes from Scalopus aquaticus, assembly GCA_004024925.1. Taxonomy (NCBI): domain Eukaryota; kingdom Metazoa; phylum Chordata; class Mammalia; order Eulipotyphla; family Talpidae; genus Scalopus; species Scalopus aquaticus. The sequence goes on along the minus strand of PVIJ01006379.1, from coordinate 72,014 downwards.
ATTGGGGATCATTAAAAAGCTTTTAGTCATAGAACTAAGAGGGTTTGATTGGTTTCGGAAAGATCATTCAAGGTCTACTATGCAAAATAGATGATGGGGGTGAGAATGGAGCAAATCTGGAAAGTGATAGGGCAGTAAAAAGGCTATGGTAATAGGCCAGGTGAAAGACAATGGCAGGCTGAACTAAGATAATAGCAATGGAAATAGAGAACATTGAGGTATTTAAGAAATGCAAAGAGCTATCAATTGGATTTTGGTAACTGACATGGCAAGTGAGAATGGGAGAATAGTCAAGGATTATTGTTTCTGAGTGAAAATTTTCTACTGAGATAGATTAACTGTCACTGTTAGGTGTTTAAAATGACAGTGAAACATATTGAAAGATCATTGGGTAGAGATTTGAAGGGTAATGGAGTCCTCAGCTTGTTTCAGGAAATACAGAAGAGGAAGCACAATAACAAATCCCCAAATCACCATTCCCTCATATTCTGTCACATGACTTGAAGTGCCCTCTTAGGCAAGAGCACTGTCACTGACTGTTCCTAGCTCTCTCTCTGCCTCGAAAGTCAGGCCATATATTTCATAGAAGTATTTCTCTCAGGGTTACAACCCCTCACTTCCAAGTGACCCCTTTGTGCCCAGATCATCAACTTTATCTTGGAGAATATCAAGTTGCCATTACCTGAACCTCAAGTGATATATTCTTATTTTAAAAAGGAACAGTTGATCTCAAATGATGCTGGAAAATATACTTGTTAAGGAAACAATGATAACATTGCCCAGCTATGTTTGTAATAATGACCTTGATTCTCATTTAATTTAATACGTTAGCGGTTCTCTTACGACCGGATGTCAACATATGTCTCATAATGTGCGTTTGCTTTAAATATTTTTCATGGTAGTTTATGCCTTATATTATTTGATTCATCATTTTTTTCTTCTGAACCTACATCATAAGTGTTCAAGTTTTGTTTTGTAAGGCTAGGAGTGACTTTCTTTTTAATATACTATGTTAGTCTATAAGATAAAAAAAGAAAAAGCTCAAATCAGACACAACTTTCAAATTGAGATTGTAATATATCTGAACTTAAGCAAAGAAAAAGCACCACATATATTTGACATTTTAACTTTTATAGATTGATGGACATTTTGCCATTTAAATTACAATGATTGATTGTTCACACATCTGTTGTAGGGTGCTACTGTAAAGAATCAACTCAAGTCCTAATCTCACCACGATTAAACTATTCTAGACCATACTGATTTCTCTCTAACCCACTATTGTTCTTATTGTCACTTTATCTTTTAACTGTACTTAAATGTACGTATGTTGCTTTTTTATTTCCAATTTTATTGTAAGTTCACAAATGCAAAGAAACACATCTTTAACTTCTTCATTGTACCATACCACATATAACATAGAAATATTGGATTAGCTGACTGAAATATCCTGTTATATGAGTACTTTCTTCTAGGGTATATGAAATTTTGATTATTGTTTAGCTTAGAAGAATTGGCCTCACTATTTTATAGAATTGTGCACTTGCTTTTCCTTTAAATTAATAATAAGGTCTTTTGAAAAAAAACAATCATATAAAATTGCTAAAAGAATAAGTTCAATAAATAGCAAAATATTTGTTCTAACATATAGTAGTATATCTTTTAATGGATATGATCTAATATAGTATGTCATTCATGTTGAAGTTTCTTTTATGGCATGCTTGGTAGTGATTTTAATCTTACCATAGATATTATCTTACCATAGTTATTAGTAGAATAATACAACCTGTCCTAAGTTACTTGAAAAATAAGACCATAACCTTTATGATATCAACATAAGTACATTAACCATCCGAAGATAATCGTGTTTTTAGTATCATTTTTAGTACCTTTTTTTAAGATAATGAAGCAAATATAGAGAGCTGTGAATTGACTGTGTTCATGTAACCAACCTATAATCCTATGAACTTGCAGAAAGATCAGGATTTTTGAAATAACTTAAGGGCTTGATTTTAAAAATTGGTTGAGGTTTTCCTTTCAGAGTTAAAGGAGAGTGAATGGTAGGGAATGGTTACTGATACTCATAAAAATATGTCACTTTCCTGAAGCAAGTTGGATTTGAGTCTGCTCTGGAGCAGACTGGAATACTCCCAGAGATCTTCATGTATACTGAACCCTCCAGTTCCCCATAAAGTAAAATTGAAATGCTAGTTTAATTTAGTTAACTGTTTCAAATTTTCAAGAGTAGACATCTTGAATCAATCTGGACTTCAGGTTAGCCTTGATTCTTCTTTAGACTGAAGAAGAAACGAACTACCAAAACAGATAGGGAGGCAACATTTACCTGGGTATTCACTTAGGTGATTTTTTTCTCACTATTTAGTTCCAGGAGGGGAATACACACACACACACACACACGCACGCACGCACGCATGCACACACACATGCACGCATGCACGCATACGTGCACTCACACATGCACACTGCATAGTAAATTTTCACTTATTTTTTCAAGTTGAGCTATCTTATCAAATGAAAAATTTTACTTGTGTTAAATGATTTTTATGAGTTTGACCAGCACCAACTCTAATCTTTCCATTTACACTATACTTAATGTCTTCTAGATAAAACAAGATAATTTAATAGAATTAATATAAACCTGAAATGTCTACAAATATATTTTTGAGTGTCATAATAAAAAAGAATTTAAATTCTGGAAAGGGAACATTAAAATGTGTGAGAATAGGCAGAATATCTTGATGATGAAACAGAATAGTATTGAGAATTTATAAACTGGATTGGGGATTTATAAACAAAAAGTAATTTTGAGTACAGTCTAACAAGCCAGAAACACTTTCCATTGTGTCAACTACCTCCCTCAATATAGTTAGAATAAGATTCGTATCACCAAATTTGCAACATGTGAAAATTATATCTCTACTGACACTGCTTTCAACTTGAATACTCTTTGATAAATTTTATAGAATGTAAACAGGGGAAGGAAGAAATACTGGAGAAAATGGAAAAGCAAAATTTTTGAAGACAAGGATCTGACTTTATGTATCTTTTCAATCTGCCTGTTTTCCCCAAGCTTATTACAGTGCTTTGTACATGATGAAAACTCAAGATATATTTTAAAAATGAAGTGTAAAGAGGTCCTCAAGCCAGTCAATTATCATGTTTAAAGAAAAAGGAGAGTGGTAGAAGAGCTTACTCGTCAAATTCTCCTTGACTTGCAGAAAACATTTTGACTCTGCTAACAAAGTTATTTAATTTGTATTTTATATTTTTTTCTCTGTAAAATTTATAGGATTGTTGTGAGGTCTAAATGGTAATGTATGTAAATTATTTGGTATGTATCCTGGGACATAAGTGCCAATTCTGCTAGTTATTATTATCATCATTTTTAAATTACACAGGAGGCAGCTGTGGTTTAGTGGAAAGAAGATGGAAGTCAGTCAGATTTCAGAGACCTGCTTTTGAATCCTGATTCTATTGCTTAGTACCATTATATCTCTACTGGCCATGTGTGAGTCACTTAATTTACTTACCCTTGATATCCTCATTTTTAAAAATATGGACAGTAAGAATGTATAGGGTAGTCATAAACATTAAAACATTAAAATAGATATATTATAGATATCCTGTGATTAAAAAAATGTGGTACATGGAAAGTGTGTGATGAATGATATAGTTCTCTATTTTATTACCTGACTCATATCCCAAAATACTTTGCTAACAGTAAAGGTTTAGTGAATATTGAATGGATGGTTGATTGAGAAAAAGTCTTTAGAACTATTTAATGACCAATAGTCAAATGATTTTATAAATTCAATATGTAAAATATCAAGGTCACAGAACCATTTCTAATTATATGATTAGACTCTAATCACATGATTCCAAATTCAGAGCTTTTTAACACTATAACCCAGAGAGGGAAATGAGAGAACAGAGAGAAAAGATACTCCTAAAATTAAACAAAAAGATTAGAAAAGAGACAACAAAAATTATTTCTATTGATTTTTACTGGGGTAAATTAAAAACATGCTCATATCAAAGTGTGTAGTAAATCAAATAGGTCTGAATAATCAGAGAAAATTATTTTAAAATGTATTATATTCTGTAACTATTTTATCCAAAAAGCAGTTATTTGATTTGATTTGGAATATCTTGTCAAGACTTAATAAAAATACAAGGTGTAGGAGAATCAAAAGTGTTGGAGAACTTCTGAACAGTTTGAAGGAACTCAAAATCGATATTTTGGAATAGATGACTATGAAATGATACATTTCTCATAAATGACCAATATGCTAATTCTAGTCCGTAAGGACAGACTCCTGAAAACTATAGATCAATAATTCTTACTCTTCCATTGGAGACGATGTGGCAAATTAACAAAGAACAATTTTATCCAATGCTTAAAAAAACATAATCTAATTGATAAAAGCAGTCATTATTTCTGCAAAGGAAAATTGTGAATAACAAAATCAACTAAGGTTTTTTGAGCATTTTGAGTAAAGGAATTGAAATTGTAATAACTCTTTTATACTTAAAAAAAAAAAACTTTTGACAAGTCACCACACCAAAAGCCTTTAAAATTTAAGTTACTATCGGGCTAAAATTCCTTCCAACTTAACATTTGATGCTGCCAAGCTGACAGGTATAATTTGTATGGAGATCTTCCAAGAATGGGTGAGCAGATAAGTTTCAATAAGCTAATCGTTATTTGTAAAAACATAAAATAAAATAAAATAAAAGGGGGGAGGGGAAGGAGAGCTTCAAAGAATTACCTTGGCATTTAGCACACTGAGAACACAAAGTTGAAGGAGAACAAAATATAAGAACTCCTTTGATTCTTCAAATAGGAAGGAAGTTGAAGCTAGTTTAAAGTATGATATGCCAAAAAAGATGTAGAATCTTATAGTTGGCTATAGTAGAATCTTAGCTGTTGTCTACTCTGTTCTCCCACCTGAAGATGTCACTTCTATCTCATCCTAACGTCTTTTGAAATAATTCCAGTTTTGAGGAATTATTTCCTCAAGGGAGGGACATTTTCCCCACTGGAACAATCTACTTAATTATTTGCTCCAATTTTTAGAAAAATAAGTGCTTTATATTAAATTTGTGGTCTATCTTGGAGAATGTTTCATGAGCATTTGAAAAGAATGTGTGCACAGTTTGTTAAGGCTGTATTCCCTATAAATGTCTAGTAGCCCCATAAAGTCTAATTCTTTGATTGAGGCTATTGTTTTCTTATTGTTTTTCTGTCTGGTTGTTCTGTCCACTAATGTAAGTTGGGTATTGAAATCCTCTTCTACTGTTAATTTGTGACCAATGTCTGTTTTCCAGTTCATTAATAATAGTTATATATTTTGGTGATACTTTGGTACATATTGTATTGATGTGTTATGTCTTCTTGATGTACTGATCCTTAATCGTTATATAATGCCCATCCCTGTCTCCTGTTATCTTTTTAGTTGGAAGTTAATTTTACTTCTAGAAGTATGGCTTCCCTGCCTTATTTTTGGGCCCCATTTGCTTTTAGGATTGATTTCTAACTTTTTACTTTGAGCCTATGTTTATCTTTGTTGCTCACAATGATTTTTGATTGGTGAGTATATTACAATTACTTTTAGAGTGAATATTGGTATACAAGGATTTGTTATTGCTATTTTTTTTAAGATTTATTTATTTATACATACAAGCTGGGGTTCAGGCCAGAGGCATGGGGCAGCGAGAGGGTTCATCAGAGACAGAGTGGGGAGCAGAACAGGCAGATCAGAAATACACTGCTGAGGGGAGCAGCGGGCGAGGCAGGAGAGGTGTGCCGCACCATGTGGGATTCTCCCTGGCTGGGCGTCGAACTCGCATTGCACGCTGCCGACAGCTCCACAGTGCAGCGCTCAATCACTGTGCCACCAGGGAGGCCCTGCCATTTGTTTTTAATGTAGTAAAATTTCACTAGTAACTTTTTATAATGCCTCTGTTTTGAGTCTTAGTTAAAAAAGAACAACCCCATTTCAATGTTAGAAAGAATTTCTCTGATGTTTTCTTTCAATAGTTATCAATTTAAATTCTTTATATAAAGAATTTTATCCTTTATAAAATGGCTAAAAATTTTATCCTTTTTATTGATGGTGTAGTTTATTTTATTATATCCTCTAAACTTGTTATTTGTATAAATGGAAGTTACCAAATCTATACAAAATTCACTTTGTTTTTCTATATAGAAAGTGTTTCTCCTATACATAAATGATAGATTTAATTCTTCCTTTCTAATTTCTGTAATGTCAATTTCTTTCTTTGTCTAAATATATTGGCTGGTACCCCAAATACTATTAAATAATAGCCCTGATAGTGATCATCCATCTCTTGTTCCTTACTTTAGAGGGACTAAGTCTGTGTTTCTTATAACTGCTGCTCACTTTCAGTTTGGGAGAGATACATTTTATTATGTTAAAGAAGTATTCACCCATCTCTTTTTACTGAGCATTTTTATTCCATGAATAGTTATCAATTTTTATCGAATGCCTTTTCAATATTTGTGAATATGAGAGCAATTTTTCCCTAGATTTATTAATACGATTGATTTATACCCTCGCATTCCTGGAGTCATACTACTTTGTTATGATGTGTTATTTTTTAATGTGCCACTAGGCACTGTTTACTAAAATTTTATTCATGATCTTAGCATATGTATTCATGAAAGTGATTGGTTTATCTTTTATAATGTAATCTTCAGATTTTGGTATCAATATTATTTCCATTTCATCACAATTGGGAAATTTCTCTTCTCTTTTATACTCCGAAACATTGAAATATCAGAATTCCTCACTGAAACTACTGAGTCGAGTGTTTTGTGTGGGGGTGAGGGGTTGGGGGTACAGGAGGAACTTTATTAGTTTCATGGAAATAAATCTGTTTAAATTTTCTATCTTTTCTGGAAATAGTTACATTTTAAGCTAATGCATCCTTTAAAAAACTTCTGCATAGGGTTAAACAAGTTGTCTCTTGTGATTCTTTTCATTTCATTTTTTGAAGTTATTTCCTTCCTTATCATTTACTTTGCATATTTGAAGAAAGCAAATAATTTTTAACTTATTTTGAATAATATGGAAAACACTGAAATAAGGGAGAAAAAGCACTTAACCCCCAACCTAAAGAAAAACAGGCCTAATATTTTGGTAAATGTATTTTTATCACTTACATATATTTTAGAAAAGTTGTAGTTGTAACTCTTCCTCATCTACAGTTTTCTATTTTCCTCACTTTTATTTGATTGATTTTTACTTTATCATGCCATTAGTGTAGGACAAATTATTGAAAATTTTATCTGAATGATCATAATTTCATACCAGTGGTACACTTCTCTGAATAATTTGTCCCTGAGTCCTTAACTACAGGATTTTTGCTTTTGAATTTTTACAAAAAATGTTCTTTTGTTCCAAATGGGGAACACCAATAAAGATACAGTGGTTAATCTTTGCCATCTGCTGGTAAAAGTGGAAAATTTCATCTGGTGACTTTTCCTTAAGGCATGGATATATTATTGTTTATAAAATTATACCTAAAAAAGTAATTCCAAAAAATTTGGAACATTATAATCTTAAATAAAGTAGCAAACAAAATAGAAACAATAATTCAGGAATTTTTTTGTTTAGTCAAAACGTAGTGTTTTTTCTTCTTAGCTTTTCAATATAGATGTTCATCTTATATATGTAGAAAACTAATCTAATCTTATTGTTCCCAAACTAGCTAATAACTCTATAACCAGTGTAACCAGGTTTTTTATGATTACCGTTATTTATGATGCCATAAGATCTAGACAGTATTATAACAGTGGCTTAACATAAAGTAGAGATGTAAAGTTTTATTTGATTTATTTTTTTATTAGTGATTCATGTATTTATTTTACTTAAGGTCTCTATAAACCCTAAATTAAGTCTAAGAAGCACGAAAAACAGGACAGAAGATAAAATATTGAAGGCACACATTGACATTTTCCTTTTCCTCTCTTCTATCACACATACTATTCGAATTCATTGCCCTCCTTCTAAACAATTATTGCACTTACACTTTCACATTTATTATTACGCTTATTTGAGGGATATCTATTTTCTTCTCTCTCTCTCTCTCTCTCTCTCTCTCTCTATTTTTTTTTGCTAAGCTAAAAGCTACATAAGAGGAAGAACTGGGTTTTTTTTTGACAGCATCCCCAGTACTAAGAGAGTGTCTGACATGTAATAGGTACTCAAAAAATATAATGACTATCCTTCATTCATTAATCCTTTATCAACTTTTAATCTTAACCTTTTTATTAATTTCAATTTTAACTGGCCTTGATATTATTGAGAAAGTACTGTACCCAGGAACATATATAGTACTATGCTGAGGCTGGATTTCTTTAATCTGTTTCTTAAAACGTAGAACTCATAATTATGCATTTCTAAGGCTTATTACACCATAACAAAATATGACTATGTTATCTTATTTCTTATTTGTTTGACTTAAAACAATAAAAACATTGCCACTACTTCTGATACTTGTGGTCAAGTATGACACCTGGAACTTTTTTTTTGTATTCAGAACTGTTTCTAAAGTACACTGAATTGAAGAGATCCCCGTAAGTCCTCTGTTATAGAGACTATGTGCTAATGAGAGCACATTATTAGATAAGTGGAGATTTTCAGATAGTACAAAAACAGGAAAGTTAAATGGTTCAAATCCTTGTCCTCTTATTCCTTATCTTACTGGACCTTTTTTCAGTGACTTTCCTACCTCTTTTACATGTATTTCAACTTTCTCCAAGACTGCTTTTGATATGTGTTTTAACTTGATTTTACCTAGAAACAAATGATGGAGAGAAGAATTAGAAAGCCAGTGTATTTGGCCCCAAGCCTTGCCTGTACTCTACTGATTAATAACCTATGATATACCATCCCGTATTTGTGAAATTTGGTCTTTTGATAACATTTTATTTTGTCTCTGACAACTTCTTTAATCTCCCAAGGTTCATTTTGGTTTTGATTTAAAGGCATTTCTCTCTTTGGTGCCTTCTGTAAATTTAGTTGAAATGACAAAAGAGTTTCAGTATTTACCTGGCCTTGTGTTGGTTGTGAAGTTCTCATATCAGTATCAACAGTACATGCAGAATTCTTTTGAGGTTGAAGTTCTGATAGATTCCTGTGTTCTCTGGCACATTAAATTTAAAAAAAGAAACATAGTTTGGATAGAGAATTTGCTTAATTGGTTACAAGTCACTTTAAAATAATTATGTATTTATATTTTACATACGTGTTCATTTTTGTACAATGTTTGCTTTATCCTCTCAGGTGTAGTCCCTATAACATTCCCACCACCAAATTTACCTGTGAACCATCACCATAGTCTCTTTTTATTTATTTATTTATTTATTGGTAATTTTCATTATGTTTACTTTTTAAAATTTTAAATGTTTTTTATTTATATATTTTACATTATTGTGTATTCCTGTGGGTTATCCACCACCAATTCACCTGTGAACTGTCACTATAGTCCCTTGTGCACTTTTATAGTCCTTTTTAAAAATAAACTTATTTGCGACAATTCAGGATGAGTGCTGCCATGACTGTATGAACCCAAGAGAAGGCAATAATAATGGTGGCCACATGATGAATGATTTCCAAGTTCTAAATATTTCACTCAATATTATATTATTTTCCCCAACATTTTATTTTGAAAAATTTCAAACATCCAGCAAAATTGAAAGAATTTTACAGTGAATGTCCATATATCTGCCACCTTGAGCCTATAATTAACATTTTACTGTATTTAATTTAGCATATACATATCTATATATCCATCTCTCTACCCATCCATTCATCCATATTTTTATGTTAGATATTTCATTTAAACTATATTATCTTATTTGAATAATACAAAAACCATGCGAGATAGGTATTGTTAACTCCATTTCGCCAATGAGAAATTTGAGGCTGAGAAATTTTAAGGAAATTCTTCAAAGCCACATAGTAATTTATATGTTACAGAGATTTGATCTCCAGTCTGTCTGGCTTCATGTCCATGTTTTTTCCCACCATATTAAGGAATCTTCCCAAGTACATCATTTTGTCAATTTACAATCCAGGGAATGGCAGAGGAACAATAGAAGTGTTCAAGTTAAATTATAATTTAACTGGAGAAAAATAAAGCAACTTAAATCTTTATCGAAAAAGTCTATAAATTAGCCTAAATAATTGTGAACACTGCTACCACCTTGATTTGTAATCAAACTTCTTGTTTTACCTTAGCTTCTGAGTGTTGTTTTCTATTAATTATTGCATTTGATTCTCAAAACTATGGAGAAGTAGGATATGAATTATCCAACTCACCATTAATAGAGGAGGAAATGGGCTAAGTGATCCATTCAAAGTTAATCAATTCATAGAAGAGAGAGGATTAAAATACAAACCCAGTATTTCGAGGAAACTTTGGAGAAGAGAAGTTATCAAGAATGTTTAAAAGATGATTTATTTACAGGTATGATTTCTAATTATAACGACTCTTACATTTTAGGAGATTTCCAACTTAAGTCAAATGGTAATATGAAATGCTTCACATTAATTTCAATTTACAAAGTTAATGTTGAGTAAAATTAATTTTATGCACATATACTTGTGTAACACAGAGTACTTTTAAAAATATGGAATGAAGGTGTATGTAAACAAAGATTAGGATTTTGAAATGACAAAATGTTGGAGAATTTATCTGACCCCTCCCAGTGACAAATATCTAAGACTATTCAAAAATTTTATTTATTGTAATTTGCAAGTTTGTTCTCAGAAATATGAGGCCTACATTATCAGCCACTTCCAATTTTAAAGTAATACTTCAAGCTATTTTCATATTGCATAGACAATAACATCATATTTTTACTGGAAAATGTTAAGACAACTACTATATAATTTCACTCATATTTGGTATATAACAAAACGAACAAACAGATGAACTAAATAAAACAAAAATAAACTTTTTTATTATATGATAAATTAGTGGTTACCAGAAGGGAAAGGGAAAATGGAGGGTGAATAAATTGGGGAAAAGGGGACAATGGTATGGTAAACAATAGAATTGTACTTTTAGTGGTGAACTTAATGAAGCATATACATATATTGATTCTAAACAATGCACACCTGAAACTTAATGTTATGCAATAAAATATTATTCAATAGAAAATAAAACTGTTACAAACTTAAAAGCTATAAGATTTATTTAAAGGGCCTTCTTGGTGGCCTAGGGGTTAAGTCTCAGTGCTACCACCATGACTGCCCACTGCAGTCCATCCATGCCAGGGAGCTGACCCACATGGTGCAGCAGACCTCTCCTGTCTAGCCTGCTGCTCCCCTCAGCAGTGTATTACAGTCAGTTTGCCTCTTCTGCTCTCCACTCTGTCTCTGGTGAGTCTTTTCACCCCCCACACCTCTAGCCTACACCCCAGCTCTTCTATGCAAAAATAAACAAAAAGATTTATTAAAAAAGATTTATTTAAAAGTCTACAATGCTAGTATAACCTTACGTGATTTAAGGAAAAAAAGTCTGAATGTCTCAGGTCTACTGTATGCTTTCAAGGGTTAGTCTTACCATTTGTCTAGAGGAAGTGTGGGAGAGTAGAAAACAAGGGGGAAGAGAGCACAATAGACTATGATGGAGAACTACAGGTACTTTGGTGGTGGGAAAACTATGGTGACCATACCTGAGGGGAGAAATCCTATATTGTGAAAAAATAAACAAGGGTTTTAAAAAAAAGTTATGGAAAAAAAAGTCTGAAATAATGTATGTATATATAAAAATAAAAATAATCTTTTAAAAAGTAGATATTAGTTTGAATTTACTGATATAAAATTGATAAGATTTTGCCCAACTGGTATTTACTCCTACTATCTAATTCTGAGCTGGTGCAAGGTAGAAAGGTTTTGTTTGCTTTTAAGCAAAAAAAAAAAAAAATAAGAGAATGTAGCAGAGTATTACAACTGTCAAAGCACTGTTTTATTAATCTCTCTGTGCCTCAGTAATCTCATCTGTACTCTGTAGGGTTCTTTTGAGGATTAAATGACTTGACAGCTATGAAACATTTATAATTCAGCCTCGCAGACATAATAAATCTTTAGTAAATGATGGCTGTTTTCAGTATTATTCTCAGCATCTCTGTAAAGTCAGATTATAATAATCTCAATTTTATAGATGAAGAGATTGAAGCCAAGTGGGGTGAAGAGATTTATCTAAAACAATGTCAGATTAGAGTCAAGTCTATTGGATTGCTCTTGACATCTCTTTGACATTGTTGAGAGCTGACTAGGAGGTACTGGTAAAGCAACCCTTCCCATACTTATGGTAATATTGTCCCACTGCTCATACTCATACAGTCCCTCACAAATATTGCCTTGGTGGAAGGAAAGCACTTAAGTAGAACAGTTTTTTAGTGAATTATGCTCAACTTTTATCTGAGGAAGGTGCTCCAATTTTTGATGTAACCAAAACCTGAAAAAATGCATTTGTTCAGTTTTAGTTAAAAATTGATAAACATGAAAGAGAACATATCAATTGTATGTATGATAAATATCTATTTTTTCTAGATTCATTGGATAATCTCACAAGAGATTTTCCATCATTATCAAAGAGATTTATAAATTTCTTACCGGCAACTGTTTGTATTCTTCGACTTCTTTTTACAATAGTGGACAGTCTGCATTGTTACAACAACTATTAAAGCCAGGCCTATTCCAGGTAATGCTGCTACTAAAACCAGATCCCGTGTATTCCAGAGTTTGTCACATTTGGCACCCATGTACCAATAATTTCCCCACTGACCTCTGAAATTGGGACATCTAGATAAAGATAATAGAAATAGAGAAGGTACACAAATTAAAACAAACAAATTGTCTCCTTTAAGTGAGTCAAACCCTTCATTGTTATTCAACCATGAAGTCCTCATTTAAGGCTACAAAAGATTTATGTTTTCCCATTTTCTACTTGACCAAACACCCTATAATCTACAGATTTGAACACACTGAGTGAACATCCAGAATACCGTCAGGCTTTTTCTAACCAACAGCTAATGAGTCAGTAACGATTAGTTACAAAGGGGGGAAAAAAGAGCTCACCCAACATGGCTGTCACGAGCCTACTGTTATTTTATTTATCTATTTTTTTTAGTGAGGTAATGTTAGTTTACAGCACTATATATGACTGAGGAGAATAGGTTCACACCTCCTCAGAGGTGCATCACTACACTACATCCACCACCAGACCCCCCACATCCCTTTATCACATACCGTTATGCTCCCTTCCTACTCTATCGCCAACCCCAAGACTGCTTTTTAAACTAGGTATGTTCACTGCTCATACCTCTATTCACTCCATCTACTTTGTTCTGTCTATGAAAAGTGTGGAAGCAACCTAATCTATTGATTCTGTAAGTGCAGGCTGGAAGATCTTCCCACCCACTGAATACAGGTTAACAGACTGACTCTCCCACTTTATAGCAATAGAAGAAACATGAGAAGTGAGAGTAAATTGTCCATGAGCAAAATTTGTCTATGTCCTCCTTTTCTATGACTCCAGATTTTCTATTATAGAAATAAATACTCATATATGAAATTCTAGTGATTTTATAAAACCTCGACACACTTCCAAATAATCTGCATGTGGTTGTTTTGTACACAAACTGAACTGGCATGGTATACACCCACATTAAATTGCCTATGAGTTTGTGGAGAGGAAGAATATGACTTCTCACTACCTTCTATGGAAGTGACTAATGGTGAGGTTAGATCATGTTGTGTCTTTAGAGATTGCTCCATTGTTTCCTGTGGAATTAATATAGGACTACCCTGCTGAAAGAGTAAATATCAGGTCCTAAGTGAACTATTCCTGGTTTGTGCTGTTTCAAAATGTTAAGATGTGCTGTCATGTATGACATAAAGAGAATGGTGAAATGATTACTACAATTCATGATAGTTTGATAGTCTAGGATTTTCTAAGAAAATATTTCTCCCAACTTCTAATGGGTAATAATATACTCAACAGGACATAACTTCTGTTATTTAACAGTCAAAAAATATTTGAAAAATATGTCTGATCAATCCTCATGGATTTCTTCATGGGAAAGAGATTTTTGCAAGACTATATTTGTTTAGTTTAGCAATGAATCACAAAGGAATTATCTATTTAATAATAATATTTCATTTATTTGTTCAACAACATTAACTGGGTACCTGCCATGTGACAATTACTGTTCTGGGATTTTAAGATAGACCAGTGAGGGCCTCCCTGGAGGCGCAGCGGTTGAGCGCTGCGCTGTGGAGCTGTCGGCAGTGCACGATGCCAGTTCGACACCCGGCCGGGGAGAATCCCACATGGTGCGGCAGACCTCTCCTGCCTCGCCCGCTGCTCCCCTCAGCAGTGTATTTCTCATCTGCCTGTTCTGCTCCCCACTCTGTCTCTGGTGAATCCTCTTGCCACCCCACGCCTCTGGCCTGTACCCCAGCTTGTATGTATAAATAAATAAATCTTTAAAGGGCCTCCCTGGTGGCGCAGCGGTTGAGCACTGCGCTGTGGAGCTGTCTGCAGCCCGTGATGCGAGTTCGACGCCCAGCCTGGGAGAATCCCACATGGTGCGGCAGACCTCTCCTGCCTCGCCCGCTGCTCCCCTCAGCAGTGTATTTCTGATCTGCCTGTTCTGCTCCCCACTCTGTCTCTGGTGAACCCTCTAGCCACCCCACGCCTCTGTACTGTACCCCAGCTTGTATAAATAAATATTTAAAAAAAAAATCTTTAAAAAAAAAAGATAGACCAGTGAATAAAACATGTCCTCAATGCTTAAAGTGTAGCAGAGGAAGACTGATTACAAAAATAAGCATAATTATTAAGTGATGTAGAATACTAAAGATGATAATCGCAAAGGAAAAGAGAAAAAGTAGAGTCAGGTAAGGAGGATTGGTGATATGTGCATAGGAGAGCACTGTGGGACAGGTATCAATGATGAATTAGAGTAGTAAAGGAAAACCTTACTGAGAAGATACCATTCGAAGAAAGACTGAAGGAGGTGAAGGAATTAGTCATAGGATATTCTGGGAGAAGAACATTCCGAGCAGTGAGAACAGCAAGTGCAAAAGACTCTAACGCAGGAGGGAGTGTGCCTATATATTTGAGTAGCACAAGGAGCCAGTGTGGCTGGAGCACAGTGAATCACAAGAGTATGGTAGATGATAAGGACCAAGAGGGAAGAAGCCTAGATAATGAAAGTCCTCATTAGACTATATTTAAGGACTTTGACTTTTTCACGAAGTGTAATGAGGAACAATTACAGAATTTTGAGGAGTGACATAATTTAGATTGTCTTAAAAGGATCACTCTGTTTTCTACTGTACTGACAGGGAGAAAAGTCACAAGTTTGTTCAGTGATATAAGCAAGAGATAATAATGGGAGATTAGACCAGAATAATAGCAGTGGGAGTGGGGGATAAAAAACAAATACTGGATGATTTCATTTATATGTGGAATATAAAGAAAAAAAGGAACAGACAAAACTAAACCTAACCAAACCCTAGAAATACTATTACAGAATTGTGGCTACTAGAGGAGTAGGGGGAGAGTGGAGAATTAAGGGAGAAGGGGGCAGAATGGGCTATGGTGGAGTACTATGGGTGCTTTGGTGGTGGGTATGGTATAGTAACATACATCAGAGGAGGCGTGAACCAAGTCTCCTAAATCATATACAATGTCTTAAACCAATGTTACATCAAAAAATATTACAGATAGATAGATAGATAAATAAATAAATGAAAATGAGCTTTGTCCAAATATGTTGATTTCTTGTTATCTTTTTTAGGCAGAACCAACAGGATATCCTGATGTACAGAAAGTAAAGTGTGCACAAAAAGAGAAATAAGGATGCCTTCAAGGTTTTGGAACTAAGCAAAAGGAAGGATGGAGTTGCCACTAACTGAGATGGAACAACTATATAGATGGAGCAGGTTTGAGATGATGCTGATGGGATAACGGGAGTTCAGTTTTGTACTTGCAGATTTTGAAATAGGTGTTAGATATCTAAATAGAGATGTTGAATAGGCAGTTGCATTTTTGAACCTGAGTATGCTTTTCCCAGCTTGATTGGGATTTAAAGACGTGGGGAGTGGTCACAATGGACTATAGTAGAGGACTATGGGTACCTTGGTGGTAGGTTTGGTGTGGTAACATATATCTGAAGTGTGTGATGCTATACACCATGAATCATATACAGTGTTGTAAACCAATGTTACATCAATTAAAAAAAAAACATTGTCATCAAAAAAATAAAATAAAAGCAAAAGTCTGGATGAGATCACCAAGGGAGAAAATATAGATAAAGAATAAGCCTTGGTACCCTCCAATATTAAGTAGGTGGGGACAAGAAAAGAGACTAGCAAAGGTAATGGCAAATGGACAGTGAGGCAGAAAAAAATGCATGAGAAAATGATGTCCTAGAAGCCAAGTGAAATTCAAAGAGGAGAGTGATCAACTGTCTTAAATGCTGCTGATAGGCTAAGTAAGATGAAGACTATGAGCTGAAAATTGGGCTTAATATCATGAATGCTAGGGAGAAAACATGAAATAACTTTTTGGAACATCTCTGAAGCAGTTTTTTTGTGTGAGGAATTGAACCTGTTTTGTCTTATCCTGGAGATTTGTGAATTGTTTTAGTCCTACTTAAAAATAAAGCCTGTATTTAAAGATACATTTAAAATGTAATCTACATTTCCCCCCAATAACCAATACCTAGGTGAGGAATGTGAACATTGGTTGAGATAGATTAATGTTATAAATAAAAGTAGTAAATCTTAGAGAAGCAGAAAATATAATAGAGGTTTTCAGCATCTGGTGACGGGGGGAGGGAGAAGAGGAAATGTTTTTCTATGGGTATAAAGTGTTGCTTATGTAAGATGAATAAGTTTTAGAGATCTGTTGTACAACATGGTACCTATAGTTAACAGTACGGTATTGAGCCCTTAAAAATGTTTTCAGAGTACACATCTCATGTTAAACATTCTTAGAAAATAAAATCTCTCTCTCTCTCTCTCTCTCTCTCTCTCTCTCTCTCTCTCTCTCTCTCTGTGTGTGTGTGTGTGTGTGTGTGTGTACTACAAGAGAAAACACAGAAATGTTTGGAGATGATGGAAATGTTTAGTGCCTTGGTTGTGATGATTGTGTCACCAGTGTATGCATATGTCCAAATTCATCAAGATGTATATGTTAAATGTGTAAAATTTTTGTATATCAACTGTACCTCAATAATGCCAAAAAATTTAAATCCTGTTTAGATCTATTGCTATGTGATTCTCATTTTGATGATATTGGTGGAGGTAGGGGATCAGAGTTAAGTGGAATTTTTTAATCTAAAATCTTAAATTATTGTTATTCTCTGTGTAGCAATGTAAAACATATTTCTTTGAAATAAAATATGGTTGAAAAACTTTAAAGTATATATCAATCATGTGTTCTTAGTTTGGCCAATTTTATTAAATTTTCGATCTTTAAACATTTTATCTTTAAATTTTTTAAATTTTGTTTTTAAGTTATTTAACTGTCCTTGTTTATTTTTTTTCACAGTATAGGATTTCTTCACCCAGGTGCAGTCACTATAGTTTCCCACCACGAAAGTGCCCACTGTCTTCCACCACACTCTGCCTCACTCTCCTCCTCCCCTCTTCTCTACTTTCACCCTCACCCTCACTGCCCCTCCCCTCCTGAGTGTCTCAGATCCATGGTCTGCTTTCATCGGTCAGTCTTACAGTTTGTCTTGTTTAAAATGTCTTTAAACATTTTAAATTTGACTTTTTAAAAGATTTATTTATTTATGCATACAAGCTGGGGTACAGGCCAGAGGCGTGGAACAGTGAGAGGGTTCACCAAAGACAGAGCAGGGAGCAGATGGACGGAGACACACTGCTGGGGGGAGCAGCGGCTAAGGCAGAAGAGGTCTGCTGTGCCATGTGGGAATCTCCCCGGCCGGGCATTGAACTTGCATTGCCACTGCCAACAGCTCCACAGGGCAGCGCTTAACCGCTGCGCCACCAGGGAGGCCCCCTAAATTTGACTTTTGATCATTCTTTTTTGAATGTGACATTTGGAATATATATGTGCCTGCGCCTCTATGTGTGAGTGGTGGTGGTATGTAGGTGCATCTTTAGACAATTTTAAAAATGCCATTGACATGTTTTAAACTTAAAATTCATGATTATGTCATTTAGTCTGATATGTTCTATTCTGACTTGTTAGTGCCTACCTCTGATTAACAATGCTAAAATAGCTGACCCAAACTGTGTGGTGTTAAATACTTAGTTATAAAAATTTTTTCGAAAAACCTGACAGACAGACATACCCGTCAAAACCAAGCCCAGAACATTGTTTCACATTGAGATTCATTAGTAAAAGATAAGTTGAAGTAATTTGCTTGAATCAACTTACTGGGGGGAAAACTTCAAAGTAGCATCAGTGTAATGTAGCAATTAACAATGCTGAAGACTTGTGAAATAAAAGGAGGCAAAATTAATATTAAGGAAGGACCCTGGAAAACCTTCCACTATTGCTCCCTCCCTCACTGATCTATCTCCCATCGAAATATCTTTAGTTCATATATTCATTCTTTACTATTCTTATATAATGTTTTATAATTATTAAGATAAGTAAAGAAAAATTAGGTGTTGGCCAAAATGTTGATTAGATGACTCCAGAATTCCTCTAAATATGAGTTCGAATAAAATTGTCATGACTTATGCTTCTGTTTTTCTGGTGCTCTCGAAAGGAAACATAGCCTCTACATTCAAAGAAATTGCAACAGAATGGTTTAAGTGCTATGTCAGCAATATAATGGAACTTAGCTTTGAAGGGCAAATAGGAATTTGTCAAGGGAAGAGGAGCTATGGTGAGGGGTGAGAGGTGAAGGGAGAGTAATAAAGAAATTGTATATGTGAACAACCAAAGATGAGAGAGATAATAGTGCACTTGAGGAAATGAAAATAAATACTATCATTCAATATATCCAGAGTGTGGAGTATGAACTATTTTAATTTCTCCAAACAAAATTTTCTCAGACCTAACTGCATTTACCTATTCTAATCTCTTTGCCTATTCTTGTTTTTTTTTTTTTTTTTACTGTCAATTTTCAAATTTCAGTCCATGAGGTAACGGATCCTGGGAAACCTTTCACTTGCAACTTATCTTCTCTGTCACACACACACACTTTCTTATTCTTATTATCTTTTGTCCTGGGTATTCTTCCCATTTTTGACCCACTTACTGTTATTTTTATGGTTGAACAAAGTAGATGTGATATGACAACTAACAATAGCAAAGACTTGTAAAGTCTTTTTGAAAGGAAAGAAAACTTTTCTAACTCAAAAAACACATTCTTTCATCAAAAAGTAAACCTGGGGAAAAAGGGGGAATCGCCATGCATTTAAAATGTTCCTGAGGGGCTTCCCTGGTGGTGCAGCGGTTAAGCGCTGGGCTGTGGAGCTGTTGGCAGCTGCAACGTGAGTTTGACACCCGGCTGGGGAGACTCCCACATGACGCAGCAGACCTCTCCTGCCTCGCCCGCTGTCGCCCGCTGCTCCCTTCAGCAGTGTGTTTCCATCGATCTGCCTGTTCTGCTCCCCACTCTGTCTCTGGTGAACCCTCTTGCCGCTGCACACCTCTGGTCTGTACCCCAGCTTGTATGCATAAATAAATAAATCTTTTAAAAAATGTTCCTTGATTTACAAAATACTTTATTCAGACATAGCATATCCAGATCATTTCTACTGTATAACATGAGGTACACCTTGAACTTTTCTTCTCTGGAACAGTAAAACAGTTTGTGGATATATGTAACATCAGTAAAATGTTTGCTGAGGAAAGCAGGTTTGAATGGGTTAATATCTTAAAATTAATCTAAATTATCTCATCTAATTTTTAAATTTTTAGTATATTGTTTTATAAATAGTATATAAAAATATTTTAGGGAGTTTATAACAGTATTGTATGCATAGGGGCCACTGCTAGTAAATATTATTTAAAAACAGTTATTGCATTATTGAATATAGCAAACAAAAAGTAAATTTTTACTTATATTATGCTTACTGTGTTTTTACAATATACATGACCACTTACTTGCAAAAAGGTTCCCCATCTTTGCATGCGCAAACAACATTATCTGGACAGAAACCTGTTACATTCCCTTGACAATCATCAAAGTCCATCACAGATATACAGTTGGCTGTAAATAATAATATTCAGAAATACCTCAGCAATATAGAACAAATGTTTCAAACTTGGTTAATACACAAGCAAAACATTCTGCATGTTAGAAAAACTATGTTAATGAATCTTAAAATACTAAAGTGAAAATAACTTTTTAGTACTTTTGGATAGTTAAAACATCATATTTTCAAGCAACAGACTTGAAAAATCAAGATGAGCATCAAATATAGTCTCATTTTATTATCTTGTACCTGATGATTTTCACAGCATGGCTTTAAAAAAGCAGTCAGTACATAGCGTCATAGCCCAAAGGACTTCTAATATTTGAAATAAAGTTCTTTAAGACTAAATTTGAGTATTGTCTCTGGCTAAAGGAGAAAAAATGTATCTATACATAGGGTCAACTTATATACTGGTTGCTAGGAAAGTTCTGCTTTATTTCTCATGTCCTGCAATAATTATTAAAGAGTACTCTCTTCACTTTCAAAGGACCCTGGTTTAGACAGATACTCACCCTGCTAGCATGTCACTGTGTTATGGGAGCCCCAATATTTAATGATTTTTTGTATATTCCTCATGCTAGTCTGGTGAGTTATTCTGCCAATGATATAGCTACAGCATCTCTTCCAGCAATCTGGACTGAGTGAGTTCAGTGAGTAGGAAAATTTATTAGGAGTCATGGGACCTATAAATATGCACAGAAATGGTAATTCCAAGAAGGAGAGAATTCCTTGACACTTCAACAGCACTTCGAAAAGAAGTGATTCTGTAGAGTGAAATCTTAGATTGCTTGAGTCCCAGGTCTCTGAGTATCTGCTTGGGGCTAGATGTGGCAGGCAAGAAGGGAAAATGTCTCTGATAAAATCAGTCTTATAGAATCCGAAAGAAAACCATTTGCCCTTTGTACAGAGCACATTTTTCCCTAAGATAAACTACGACACACTGATTTTACTAGATACAAAAGGGTCATTCCAGAAATCATAGTATCTTTTTTATGTCTTTTATATTTACTGACTGAATGATCATAACAGAACTTTTAAGTGAAGCATCATGTAAGTACTTTAAAATCATCGAATGTGGAAACAACTTCAGTTGACAAAAATTCTCCACTGACCATCTCTAACATTGCAAACGTTTCTCACCAGAAGTAGTGGGTCAAATGTTGCTACTTGGAGAAATTTAAATTACATTTGTTTTCAAGAGGCAAAATTTTGAAAAAGAATTGTGTTACTTAGCTTGGCAAAGATTTAGACTGTTTATAGACAGGTAGGGTTATATAATTTATTTCTTTGAATATCTCTTTCCTTTTATAGAGATTTTTATTATATCAAGTAAGTATATGTTTGTATTAAAATATTGCAGAGCAAAATTTTCTGAAAAATAAAATACAACCTTATTATGAGAAACAAGTGTTAAATATAAGTAGTCTAAAACAGTGACTAAAAATGATACAAGTAAAATTTTAAGTTGCTAAATCATAGAAATTTTTATATTTATCTCAGAAATCAAAGAAAAATATATTAGCTTCAAGAGAAAACAACATGTAATCCTGTCTAAAAATAGGCACCTTTAAAAAAATCAGATACTTTCAGGTTTGCGAATTTTTAACAATACAATCTTTGCTTGGCTAGTTATTCCCGTAGGCTTGGATACTAATACAGACTTGATTCCCTCTTTGATTAAAATATAATTAATTCTTTACATGTTCAACCTATGGAAATAAGGCAATTTAAAATTTTCTTACGTGGATCACAATGTACAGTCAGAAAGCAGCAGAAGATGACCAGATCTCGCATTGTTTTAAACGTGCAATCCACCATTGTGAGAGTAAGGCAGAAATACAAGCAATCTGAACTGCAATTATGAGAGACAAGCAGTGATCAGGAATTGTAAACAGTTTATATAGGAGATAAATGAGCATGGAATTTGAACTTTTTCCTTCCAGCCTGTGTAAATTACTAGCTATCTTTATGACTGTACACTTACTAGTTACCCAGACCAACAATTCCTATATAGAGAATATACGTGACTTGTCTATGAATTGGATACTGCTTGAGTTTACTCACAGTTATTTGTTACTTAAAAGAACTACTTATTCATTTTTGCACTGTTTCATAAATTTTATTATTTCCAAAAAATAAAACCCACCCTGTGCTTTAAATATGCTTCTAGAAATGCAGTTTTCTACCATGTACAAAATTAGACATTTATGACCTTATAGTTATGAGAACTGCTAAGCAATAATCTAAGAATATCATTGGGTATTACTGTGAAAGAGAAGAAAGTAAGTTACAAAAAAGGAAGTATAAAAGGACAGGAAGAGAGAAACAGAGGCAAAGAGAGTAGCCAGAAAGAGAAATAAAAGAATAGATGGGGAAGAAAGTATCAGGCAATAAACACAAAAGCAATGCAAACAGGACACCAGACTTCTATTTGAATTCTCATCACCCCTCCCCATTACCTCTCCTCAGGTCCACATTTGCCAAGATGTTAGTTGACATTCTCTTAATATTACCTACCATATATTTTCCATTGAGGTCATTTGATGTTATTGTTAACTTTATACCCCTTTTATAATGAAAATCTGCTATTTCCCCTACCTACTAGCAAATATATTTTATGTACATTTCCTGACTGCATTTTATCCACTGTTGCACTTTATTCTCCACTGTTTTCTGGAAACCAGTAAGATGGATGTTTCATGAGAGCTCCAGATTGAACCTTCATGATACCTGTAATACAGATAAATTTTATATATCCAGTCCATCTCGCTGTTGTAAAGTTATTTATTTTCAATACTTCTATTTCATTAAAAATAATCTCCCTGTTTAACAATACTTAAAGTAATAAAATATATACCTAACAGTATTAGTACAAGGTTATGAAAACATAATGTTGATTTTTTAAAAACAGGAAAATTTTGTTTATTTCTATTATGATGAGAACCAAGTCTTTGAATACTTAGTAAGAAATAAGATACAAAGCTTATGAACCACAGAGAATAGAATCTAAATCTCTAGCCAAACTCTGCCTGAGTCACTTCTATAAAATTACACTGGCTTTTAAGATGAGCCTTAGTTTCTTTTGGTTCAGGGTTTATAGATTTACGATTGTCACAAAAGTGATTTGGTAAAATATTCCAGTGACAAGTAACTTAGACCCTCTGGAGATAGCCATCTTACAGCTTTGCCAGAAATATTCTTTCTTCTATTAAAATAAAATCTACTGTCCTGAAACTTCCAACCAATACAGAGCAAATTCACTGTTACTCATTTAGAAAGTCCTGTCATATGGGCCTCCCTGGTGGTACAGGGGTTAAAGTCTCAGTGCTATTAAGCTATCGCCAGCCACTGCAGCATGAGTTCAATCCCCAGCCAAGAAGCTGACCCACATGGCACAGCAGACCTCTCCTGTCTTGCCTGCTGCTCCCCTCAGCAGTGTATTTCAGTAGATCCTCCTGTTCCGCCCCCCACTCTGTCTCTGGTGAGTCCTCTGACCCCCTGCACCAATGGCCTACACCTTAGATCTTGTATGCAAAAATAAATAAAAATAAATCTTTTTTAAAAAAGAAAAAGTCCTGTCATATGGTAAGACTTCAGAGGTGCAGTGGCAAACAATTTGTGGGATGGGATGTATTTCAGCTAACACATCCAATTTACTATGGATATATTAATACCTCCCTTCTTCATCGATAAATTTTCTGAGATAGTAAGGTTAGCTATAAATTATCTGTACGAGGCACATATGACAGTTGCAAACTCAACAACAAATTGAGCCACCGCAGCCCAGCAAACTCCTGTTATGTAGGCAAAAGACTTTCCTCCTCCAACAGAGGCTGAAAGTGCCAGTTATTGCTACCTTAAAGCTAGGTACGATCATGTGGGACAATTCTAGCCAATGAGACATAAAGTGAAGTCTGATAGGTCTTAGAAA
This sequence comes from Scalopus aquaticus, assembly GCA_004024925.1. Lineage (NCBI taxonomy): Eukaryota > Metazoa > Chordata > Mammalia > Eulipotyphla > Talpidae > Scalopus > Scalopus aquaticus. The sequence goes on along the minus strand of PVIJ01006379.1, from coordinate 47,825 downwards.
AAAGTCCCTCACTGATAGAAAGAAAAGGACTGTCTGCCCCTACAGCCCCCTTTCTTCCCACTTTGCATATAGCTGAATAATGTTTGGAATGACTATAGGCATCTTACAACTATGAATAGAGCCATCCTAACACACTAGAGGTTGCAAAGTGAAAAGATGAGGAAAAAACCTAGGTCCTTGAATACCTCACTGAATTACTGAATCAAGCCTAGGATTGCCTAACTCCAGACTTATTATATGAGATTTATTAATAAACCTCTATTATTTAAAGTACTATTACTTGGGTATTCTAATACTCGTAGCCAAAAGTATTCTGATATACCAAAATGCATCAACTAAACTGGCTGTTAAAAAAATTGTAGGGATATAAGATAAATACTGTATTTTCTAATACATTGGGGCTTATGGCTACAAACCTATTAATTTGATGCATGAAACATGATAAAATTAATCCAAGAGGGCTAACAATAGATGCTAATTTTTGAAATAATTGTATAATGGCGAATTCATTGTGGACTGTGATTAAAGTATAATCAGATGTAAATTGATAAAGTATATCCAGTAAATATAATCTTATAATAGCAAGAGATCATCTACATTGGGATATTATCAGCTTGATATATAAAAATAATCAAACATACTATTTCAAAAGAACAAAAAATTTACTTCAGTTCTATCACATGCTGTCTGTGTGACCTTGAGAAAGTTAGCTAACTTCTCAGAATCTCAGTTTCCTCTTTTGAAAAGGGGATGATAATAAATTTACCTTCTTCAAAGCCTTGTTAAGAGGATTTAACAAGTCACCCAGCACTTAATAATTATTGGCACATAATAACTGTTCAATAGGTAGGAGTTCTTGGTTTTATTTATAATTTTATTGATGTAGATCAAATAAAACTTCTAAGAACAAAACAGTAGTCATTTGTGTGAATAGGGCACGATGTAATTTTAGCTTTCCTCTTTAAAGTATAATCAATAGGGGAGAAAAGAGCACAAGGTTACTATGGTGATGGTTCACAGGTGAACTGGTGGTGGGAAACCTACAGGGGATACACAATAATGTAAAGGATATAAATTAAATTTAAAAATACAGTAAAAAATAATAATAAAAAGAAATCATAAGAAAAAAATAAAGTATAATCAGATATAGCTTTCCTCTTTGAATAAACTGGAAAGAACATGAGAATCAGGCAAATAAATATTTTTAATGGGAGCAGTGGTGAATTTTAAAAGTGGGCAGGATTTAAGTTCAGAAATATACAAAACGAGTTATGCACAGAAATCATAGCAGAGTAATCTATTCAAGAAAGTTTCTCTCTAAATACATTCAGAAAACAACTTAGTATCTCATACATTGCTTATCAGTGTAATTACTGGAAGAAACCTGATTATCCACCACCGACATTATTGAAAGGGATGGCCAAAATCCCATGGTGGTGGTGGAGTTGGTAGCAGGAGGGCAGAGGGGCAAATAACTATGGTGGAGAATATAGCCAAGGCCAGCAGTGCTGGAGCAGGGAACAGGTAGGGGAGGTTCTGGATTTGGGTGGCACACATTTCTAGAATTATCGCACAAAGTGAGGAGGACCCACACTCCCAGTTCCTGAAGCTGGAGGTGGTGGTCAAACTTTGAATCCCTGCAAATTATCGTCTAGTTTAATGGGCAGAGGTGGCTGGATGTTTGTTCCCAGTGCACCAAGCTTTAACCTCTAACCTCTACCAGGTGTATAGCCAACAAACAAAGAAGGAAATAAAAATCATTAGATCACAAAATGTTAAAACTGTAAGCTGCCTCATTTTACAAATGGAGAAAGTGAGCTTCAGAAAAGTTAATGCCTTCACCCGGATCACAAAATTTATATTAGGGGCAGCTCTAAAATCTAAACATTTCTTGGTTCTTGGTCCTGATGCTATGAATAATAGTAATAATAATAATAATAATAATAATAATAATAATAATAATAATAATAATAATACTTACATGGTTTAATTACATTTTATTTTATTTTTAAAAAAGATTTATTTATTTATGCATACAAGCTGGGGTACAGGCCAGAGGCGTGGGGCGGCGAGAGGGTTCACCAGAGACAGAGTGGGGAGCAAAACAGGCAGATCGACGGAAATACACTGTTGAGGGAAGCAGTGGGCGAGGCAGGAGAGGCCTGCCACGCCATGTGGGAATCTCCCCGGCCGGGCATTGAACTCGCATCACCGCTGTCGACAGCCTGCAACACAGCACTTAACCACTGCGCCACCAGGGAGGCCCTTAATTACATTTTATACATTACATTGTATATTAGTGCTTCAGAGTTTAAAAATATGATTTCCTTTGATCCTCAAAGCCATCTTTGAGGTAAGGCAAAAATGATCCCCAATGTAAAGATGAGAGAGCAGGGGTGGAGTGAGATGGGAGAGGGTGGAACTCAGATTATATAACCTTTCAAAGTTACATAACTTGTAAAGAGTTAGAGCTGGAACTAGGATTCAAGTCTTTTACTCTAAATCACATATGAAATCACGGTAAACTGTATAGCATTCTGAATCATCAAGTTAATAACAAAACTTTGTTAGCCTTTTATTTGATTTTTATCCTTTCCTTTTTTATAAAACACCTCTCTAAAAATTCATAAAGTGGTAGACTTTGAGGAAGTAGAGTTGATAAATTAAAATATTCTCTGAGTCTGTTTCACAATAACTGACCTTTGGATCATGAGTAATTTAAACTATGCTGAATAAGTTTCCCATAATGTTATATACTGGGTTAACCAAAACAGCAGTGTGAAAATTGTAATAAAAAGGTTAAAGGCCATCATTGGATATTTCAACCCCTGAGACTGATTCAAGTCTTGGGCAACTTATTAAATGCTTACCCCTGTGCCAGGAGTTCTGAGGTTACAGAACTAGATTAAGGTGTGGTTGCTGCTATTTGAGAATTTTACACCCTGGTTGGGTTTTCCAAATTAATAGGCTTTGAAAAATTACATAAAAGTCAAGCACAGTATGAGAATAGTACAGTTAATAAATGCTAAAAGAATTAACAGGAAACATCAATCGGGTCAGAGTAGAAGAGGGGTGTTTCATTATACTGAAAGTAACAGTAAAGGAAGTAAAGGATAGTGATTATAGAGGCATAGATTCCGACACCAGGGTGCCTGATTTTAAATCCCAGCCTTACCACTTACTAATTATGTGGTCTTGAGCAAGTTACTTAACCTATCCTGTTTCTCAGGGTCTTCACCTATAAAGTGAGCATAATGATATTACCTACATCATAGGATTATTGGGAGTATTTATGATGTTAAGAACAATTCAGGTACCTAATGATATATATGTGAATAAAACATAAATAAAATAATGAATAACTTGGATATATGTAAAAGGTAAATTAGAGGGTTAAAGCCTGAAGCTATGGCGACCAAATGAGATGCTGCTGCATTAATCCAGGCTGTACTGATGCAGGATGGGGAGGATATAACAGATATTAAATTCAAAGGAATAGTGGGCACCTTTGATGATGGACTGGAGATAATGAAGGGCAGGCAAAGCCTGAAATCTATTATAGTCATGGGTTGAACACTCAGCAGTCTAGATCAATTCCAGGAACTTTGGAATCATTGGGGTTTCCTGGAACTTTCCTGAAACATACCTGAAATTTTTTTGCCTCTACAAAGATCTTTGGGACCAGGAATAACACAATATTACAGAGAGTGAAACATGTTTAAATCTTCTGAGCTATATCATTGGTCAGGTAATTCTTTACCATCAAATCCATGAAGTACCCCGAATGGAAAGTTCAGACATTCAAAAAAAAATTAGAGGTTGAAATTTAAGGCATTACTTAGAAATGGACCATGTATTTGGTAAGACAAACAAATACAAACAAACAAATACAAACAAATTGAATACAAACAAATTGATTGGGTTGTAGATTGACAGTTTTGTTATTGCAAATTTTATGACACTGATTCACTGTAAAGAAAACTTAGTTTGCTACAATAATAAAAATATTTTTAAATAGGTGTTGAGGCTCCCAACAACTATTATGTTATTGTCAATATCTACCTTCAGATTTGTTAATAGTTGCCTTATATATTTTGATGCACCTTCCTTTGGTGCATATATATTGATGAGTGCTATATATCTTCCTGATTCATCATTACCTTACTCATTATATGATTACCATCCCTGTCCCTTGTTATCTTTTTTTAGTTGGAAGTGTATTTTATCTAAATACAGATGTTCCTGCATTTTTAGGGGTCTCATTTATTTGTAACATTGTATTCCAACCATTTACTTTGAACCTGTGTTTATTTTTGGAGCTTAGATGGGTCTCCTGGATTCTATTTTCTGAGCCAACCAGCAACTTTATGCCTTCTGATTGGTGAGTTCAGTCCATATACATTTAGGGAGATTATTGATATATGAGGGTCCACTACTGCCACGTTGTGTTTAGTTTCTGGTTCTATCTAATTATTATTTTTTTTGGTGGATTTTCTCCTCTTTTATATAGACAACAGGCCTCCTTAAGTGCTCAGTCCTTCAAGCAAAATACATATTTATCTCAAATAAATATGTTGTTTTTTTAGTTGAAATCTGTACAAGGCATGTTATGGTACTGTAAATGTTTGTTTAAGCAAACTCCTATGGGTTCATTATAGATCAACTTTGAGATAAGTTCTCATGTGTGCAGAGTTTGGAAGTGATATCTAGTATTTACATAAGACAGTGAGCAAGTCTCCTTTACTCTCTATACACACATACGTACACATGTACACCCCTATGTTTTTCTATCTTCAAGTGGAAAGAAGTATAAACATCTTTAAGATTAAAGTGATGCAAGATTCTTTTTACTTTTGCCGTCATTTTTGCCTGTCCAACACTTACTCAGTTTAATTGTCATTTCCCAAGGAAGGTACCCACTTTCCCAGATTAAAAAATTCCCAACAAATTAGATATTCCTGTGATACTCTCTCACAGCAACTTGTGGTTATTCTTCATGATATTTATCACATAATTTTCACCAAGTAGATAGTTATAATTTAGTATCGGATTCCCCACTATACTCTAACTCCATGAGAGCAAGTACCGTGTGGGCTTTGCACACCAGTGTATTCCCAATGCATAAAATGATGTTTGGCACATATGTGTTTGGTGCATATCTGTTTAATGAAAGAAGTGGAGAATAAAGCTAATATTTATTAAACACCTAGCCCCATGCTAGATACTTTACATATAAACTCATATTAGTTCTTTACAACAATTTGGTCAGGGGTGTGTTATTCACACTTTTTTAAAGAGGAGGAAACAAGTTCAGAAAGACCAAGTAGCTTTTCTAACATAACAACATTACTAAATGGTAATGCCAGTATTTAAACTGAGAACTATTTGACTTTAAAGCTAGTGTTATTCACTTGACCGCATTGATTCAATTTCTGCTTAGTTGATTTCTCCATTGAATCAATAATGTAAGGGACATATTCTTGTCCCCTGTTCGAAAGTAACAGAAGAAAGGAATAGGGCAATTGAAAACTAATATAAATAGGAATATTTAAAGCTAAGTATTTAGGTGCAGCAGACTTTACCTGTCTCGCCTGCTGTTTTTCTTAGCAGCGTATTTCAATAAATCTGCCCTGTCTGTTCTCCACTCTATCTCTGTGGAATTATTTCGTCCCTGTTTCTCCAGCCTAGCTCTATTATTTCTCCCACAATATTATGGGCATATTAATTATTCTAGAGAGCATTTATTTTTGAAGATTTTTTAAAATTTATTTTTGCATAGAAGAACTGGATTGTAGGCCAGAGCTGGGGGGGGGGGCGGGGAGGTGAGAGGATTCACCAGAGACAGAGTGGGGAACAGAACAGGCGGATCAACTGAAATACACTGCTGAGGGGAGCATCAGGTGAGACAGGAGAGATCTGCTGTGCCATGTGGGTCAGCTCCCTAGTCAGGATCGAACTCAGGCCATCGGGGTGGTAGTGCTGAGCCATAACCTTTACGCCATCAGGGAGGCCCAAATCATTTATTTTGTATAAAAGTTTCCAAAATAAATAAATAAAATAAAGCTAAGTATTTCCACTTCAATCCCAAATATCTAAATATCAAAGAGAAATTTAGATTACAAACAACTATCAAATGCATTTTTATAGAGTAGCAGATCTATAAATCATGGAGCCAATAACAGCCTTTATCTCTTAAAAAAGTTATTCTATTTTCAGTACTCTTAAAAATTTCAAAAGTAATATATGCTCCTAATTAAAAAAATCAAGCAATACAGATACACATAAAATAAAACCAAAATTCCTTCCTCTACCTCCCAATCCCACTCTCTAGTAAAAGCTATGTCTAACTGCTATTTTGTGAACATACCATTTTGGTTTCTGAAACATTATAATTTCAATGAAAAGACGGTTATGAAACTTGTAGTTGACAGTTATTAGGACAGTGAATCCAGTAATTGGTAGATTTTTTGAATTTAGTGTGTGTGTTCTTAGAGCTTATAGATTATATGTTGTAATAACACTGCAACAAATTTTTACAAAAGTCATATCACTGAAATAAAATTAGTCATTTCCTATCAATTTGTATGTGCTCAACACAAATATGACAGTCAAATTCTAATTTTGGCTCTAGTTTTTTTTGTAATATGCAAAAAATTGATGTTTACATCAGGAAATGCATGCCAATAGTAATAGGCCTATGGTTAATACCTGTAAAATATCAAGCCATAGACTACTTAGATTTCTTTGCTTGTCTCTTGTACAGCTGTTCAGGAGCATCTCTGGGGAGTGTCCAGCAGTAGTCAGCCAGCATTGTAGTGGACCGTTTTCCCTGTTATCTTTGTTCAATTGATGTGATATCTTGATGAAAACGTTCGCCATGTTCATCACTAATCATACCACAGTTTTCAGGGAAGAAATCCAGATGGGAATGAAGGAAGTGGCTCTTTAGAGACATATTGCAGCCAAGTTTCTGATACTGCATCAGCATGTCTTCTACTAGTTCCTTGTAGTTTTCTGCCCTAACATTCCCAAGAAAGTTATAGACACCAAGCGAAAAGCATTCCATGCTTGTTTTGCATCACCCTGCAGCAAGTTGTTGAACTGGTCATCTCAAGGCTGACAGAATGTTTGGGTAGACTATTCTCGACTTCTTTTGCTTCGTTATTCCGCCAGAAAGAGGAGGAACCAAGCAGAAGTAATAGTCTTTTATGTGGTTGCTTAGCTCTCTCCACACCATGGGGACTGCAAATGGCATTGATGGTCTTTTGCCATTGAACCACTGTGAAAGCTGTGTTGTATATGTAGCACAGCATCTATGCGGGGCCCAAGGCTTGTCTTGGTCACCAACCTTGCATCCGAAGTCAAGATAAGCCTTCTTCACTTGAGAAGTGATACTTTTCTTCTAGTTGGCAAATGTCACTTCCCCTCAAATAGAGCAGAAATTGTCCACACTATTAATACACTTCCGAGGCATTACTGTTCTGTATTGTGCCTAAATGGATAAAATAATAACAGTTCTATGGAACAGTAGCTTAAACTGTCTCGCAAAAGTCTGAAATATTTTCAATGTTCAATCTTTCCGACAGGGCTTTATAGAATGCACTGCTGACGTCAGCTTACTTCAGCAGCCGCCTGGCAGTAATATTGCATTGCATCAGAAAATGATGCAATCCACTCTGGATGATGTGTTCATGATGGTATTATGCAATGCGATGCAATATTGCATCATTCTAGGCTGATTTAGGATGTTGTTGCAGTCCTACTGGATAAATTTACATGGTGAAACATATAAAATGAATTGTATGAAATATCTTCAAGATGAGAGCAAATAAAAAATTTCAGGGTTGTATTCATGTCCAGCACACCAAGATATTACAGATTAGGGCCTTTTTAAGTCAGTTATGATCTCACTGTTGATCAGTGTAATTGACATACAAAGTTCAAAAGGCCAGAGTTCACATGGTTCTTTCCTCTTTAACAAACCTGTTCTTTCCACTGTTTTTCTTTTTTATATTTTCATTAATTTACTTATTTGTTCCAGTATGTATTGAGTGCTTACTCTATGCCATACACTAGAAATACAGTTGTGAGCAAGATAGACATGAGGGTAATAGTGGTGGTGGGTTTGTTGTATATGGCTTTTATTATGTTGAGGTATGTTCCTTCTATCCCAAGGATTTCAAGGGCCTTTATCATGAATGGATGTTGCACTTTGTTGAATGCTTTCTCAGCATCTATTGATATAATCATATGGTTTTTATTTTTCTTTTTGTTGGTGTGTTGGATTACATTGATTGATTTTCGGATGTTGGACCATCCTTGTGTCCCTGGAATAAATCCCACTTGGTCATGGTGTATTATCTTTTGGATGCAGTGCTGGATCCTGTTGGCTAGTATTTTGTTGAATATTTTTGCATCAGTGTTCATTAGAGAGATTGGTCTGTAGTTTTCTTGTGTTGTCTTTTTTGGTTTTGGTATTAGTGTAATATTGGCTTCATAGAATGTGTTTGGTAGTATTCCTTCCTTCTCAATTTTTTGAAAGAGTTTGTATAAGATAGGGATTAGTTCATTTTTGAACGTTTGGTAGAATTCGTTTATGAAACCATCTGGTCCTGGCCTTTTGTTTTGGGGGAGGGCTTTGATTACTGTTTCAATTTCACTGCTTGTGATTGGCCTGTTTAGATGTTCTATTTATTCTTTATCTAGTTTTGGGTGATCGTATAGTTTTAGGAATTTGTCCATTTCCTCTAGACTGTTGAACTTGTTTCCGTATAGCTGTTCGTAGTAATTTCTGATTATTCTTTTGATTTCTGCTGTGTCTGTTGTAATTTCTCCTCTTTCATTTATGATTCTATTTATTTGTGTTTTCTCCCATTTTTTTTCTTGTAAGCCTGGCTAGAGGTTTGTCTATTTTGTTTATTTTTTCAAAGAACCAGCTTTTGGTTTCACGATCTTCTGGATTGTTTTTTTTTTTATTTCCATTTCATTTATTTCTGCTTTGGTTTTTATGATTTCCTTTCTTATGTTGGCTTTTGGGCTTTATTATTGTTCATTTTCTAGTTCTTTGAGATGGGAGATTAGATTGTTTCTTTGGGTTGTTTCTTGTTTCTTGATGTGAGCCTGTATTGCTATATGTTTCCCTCTTATTACTGCTTTTGCTGCGTCCCAGACATTCTGGAATGTTGTGTCTTCTTTGTCATTCATTAATAGGTATTTTTTAATTTCTTCTTTGATCTCCTCATTAGTTCAGTGGTCTTCCAGCAGTGTGGATTTCAATCTCCATGGAGTAAGAGGATTCCTTTTTTTCTTTTCATGGTTTATTTCTAATTTGATTGCTTTATGATCTGAGAAGATAGTAGGTATGATTTTAATCTTAGTGTATCTGTTGAGGTTTTTTTTTGTGACCGAGTATGTGATGAATCTTGGAGTATGATCTGCGTGTACTTGAGAAAAACGTGTATTCTGATTTTTGGGGATGTATTGCCCTATATATATCTGTTAGGCCCATGTGGTCTAGGTCCTTATTTAGAGCCTTAGTGTCCTTGTTTATTTTTTATCTTGTTGATCTGTCCATTGGTGAGAGTGGGGTGTTGAGATTTCCTACTATATATGTATTTTCTCTGATGTATGTTTTCTGGGATGACAATAAGTGTCTTATATATTTTGGTGCTCCTTCATTTGGGGAGTATATGTTGATGAGGGTTATATTATCCTGCTGAATTGTCCCCTTTATCATGATGTAGTGTCCATCTTTGTCTCTTTTTACCTTTTTCAGTTTGAAGTCTATTTTATCTGATATAAGTATAGCTGTCCCTGCCTTCTTTTTTGGTCCGTTTGCTTGTAGGATTGTTTTCCAGCCTTTTACTTTCAATCTGTGTTTATCTTTTGTAGTTAAATGTGTTTCCTGTATACAGCAGAAGGTTGGGTTCTGTTTTTTGATCCATCTTGCTACTCTGTGCCTTTTTATTGATGAGCTTTATTCCATTTACATTTAGAGTTAATATTGATACCTTGGCATCTATATTTGCCATTCTATTTATCTTTTTGTGTTTTTATTTCTTGTTTTATTCTGATCTTCTTTTTCATTCCTCTGTCGGTTTTGGCTTTAGGACTTCTTGTAGTATTTTTTTGAGTGGGGGTTTAGTCATGACAAATTTCTGAAGTCTCTGTTTGTCTGGGAAGGTCCTTATGCTTTCTTCATTGAGGAAGGAGATCTTTGCAGGGTAAAGTATTCTTGGTTGGCATTTATTGTCTTGGAGTTTGTTGAATATGCCCCTCCATTCTCTTCTTGCCCGTATCTTTTCTTCGGAGAAGTCTGATGTCATCCTGATTAGTTTTCCTTTATACGTTATTTGTTTCCTCCTCCTTGTCAGCTTCAATATATTTTCCTTATCCTGTACTCGTGTGAGTTTTTCTATCATATGCTTAGGTGTAGTTCTTCTAACATCATGGTAATTTGGAGTTCTTTTTGCTTCTTGTATGTCTATTTTCATACTTGGAAAGTTTTCTTCTATCACCTCCTTACATATTTTCTCTGCTCCTTGGACCCTCTCCTCTCCTTCTGGGATTCCTATAGCTCTTATATTTCCTTTCTTCATGGTGTCAGATAGTTCTCGAATTGTTTTTTCATTTTTTTCCCTTCGTGCTTCTATTTCCTTTTCCTTTTTGATTCTTTTATTATCTGAATCTTCGAGATTGCTGACACGGTCTTCCATATGATTGATTCTGCTTTCCCAGTGTTCTTTAGTTCTTCTATTAGACTCTTATTCTCCTTCTTTAGGGTCTCGATTTCATTCTTCAGATCATTAATTATTTTTTTCATTTCATTTTTTTTCCTTAAGTATCATGATTTTAAATTCTATCTGAGAGGCAGAGCTCTTCCATGTCACTATTGTTGAGTTCTAATGCTTGATTTTCTTTTTGTGGTGTGTCCTTCCCCTGAGGGCTTGCTTGGTTATTTGTATTTCTCTTTCTCCCTGTTTGTCTTCTGATTTATTGTAATTGTTAGGAAATTGTGGCACTGGTACTGGTAGGCATCTCTTTGGGGTACTCCTTCCTGGATTTTGAGGGCTGATGGTCTGATCAATTCTGGTCCTGTTAGGCCAAACCACCTCTGGGTAGTGATGCTGTGGGTATGTTGTCTGGAGAGATCCTCTTCCTCTGTTTTAACTCCAAAGGTCCAGAAGGTGGTTGTGTGGTCCCCAGCTCCAACAGTTGTGTAGAGGCTGTGCTTTACCAGGGATCGTGATGGTTGGTGGTCTCAGTGCCAGCTTTACTCAGTTCAGAGAACTCTAGCACTGAGGGCTGTGGCCGGTCTGCGCTAGCTCCCTGCAGGCTATCCTATCCAACCGGGGCTCATTTTTTCAGTTTCAGTGGGCAACAATAGTATTTTCCCCTATTGCACCCACGAGTGCTACTGCTCAGAGACAGTATTGGCAGTGGTGATGGAGGTGGTGGTGTAGGCATGAGGCCTACTCCAGTGTGTGCTGGGATCAGGTCCGAAAACCTGAGGCCAGAGGCCGGGGTTTAACTTGCTCTGTGAAGGCTATCTTCTTGGCATGACATGCACGTTCTCTTTGAGGGCATTTTGAACTGTGAGTTTATCCTCCAAAATTCTATACAAGCCAGAAAATTAAAAGCCATTAATTACAGTGTTGAGAATATTATCACCAAACCATGATGATGGCACAGGAGCCAGGACTAACTTAAGCAGGACCCATTGTTTTCATTTCTCTCTATGGTAGTTAACTAAAATGTTTTTTTTTAATAAAAAAAATTATATATTTTTTACAACATTCTTCCTTTTTGTACAATGTATGCTTTCTCTTCCTAGTTGTAGTCCCCATAAAATTCCCACCACCAATTCACCCATGGATCATCACCATAGTCCCTTGTGCTTTTCCCTGCCCTATTTTGATGCCTCTCCTTCCCCCTCCCCTGCAGAATGAACAGATGGGCTTGTAGAAGAAAATGAACATATATTAGGGAATAGGTTGCAAAATCACTAACATCTTGTAGGTACTTATTAACTAAGCACACTAGTCATGGTAATAAATCTTTCCCATAATAACATAAGGTATTACAGAAAAGAGTTTATCACTATGATATTTCCAGTTCCAAAGTTCAAATGAAGAAGATCTCCCTCACAAACATATGGGTGTTTTTACCTTTATTGTATTACTGGATTTTGGGTGGAGTGTTTTATAGATGTCTATTTAGTTTATTTGGTCTAGCTCCAAATTTAAAGCTGTGTTTCCTTATTTATGCTTTTTCTTGTTGATTTTCCCCTTATTTTAAGTGGGATGTTAAGGTCCCATAGTATTATTATGTTGTAATCAACATCTATCTTAAGTCCTGTTATTGTCTTATGTATTGGTGCTCCATCATTCAGTGCATATATACTTAATAGTGTTATTTCTTCTTCTTGTATTAGACCCCTAATAATAAAGGTCTCTTGGTATTTTATTATCTTTCTTAGTTTTAAATCTATTTTATCAGATATAACTGTTCCTGGTTGTTGGTTGTTGTGTTTGTTTGTTTGTTTTTTGGCTACCATTTGTTTGCATAACTGTCTTCCAGCCTTTAACTCAGTCTGTGCTTCTCTTTGTTGATAAGCTGAGTTTCTTGTAAACAGAGATGAGTCTTTGTTTTTATACCTATTCAGTCACTATACATCTTCTGACTTGTGAGTTCAGGCCATTTATGTTTAAGGTGATTATTTTTAAATAATTTTATGTACCATTTGTCATGTATTACAAATTATTTTAACAAATTTATTCAAACCTCTACTTGAATTTTCTAGTGGTTAAATCTAACTATTTCCATAAGGATACTACTACTCAAGTCTTTTAATAAGCAAAACAAAAGGAAGAATTTTTTCCTGAAACCCATTATATAACTTAGCACATGTAGAAATGTTGTTATTGTAGACACAATAACAAAAATTTTTTAAAATATTTTTATTGAGTTAACATTGGTTTAGGTCATTGTTCATATTAAAAGTGTATGATCCCCCATTCAAGCATTTGTTGCCATAGTCCACCCACCACCAAAAAAAACATAGTCCACCATCATAGACACTTGTACTCTCTCCTTTATTCTTTTCTATCCCTTTCTTCCTCCCCCTCCACCTCTGGTTACCCCATTCCACAGTTAGATTTCAAGAGTTTGTTTCTTAGTTTGAATTTTTCTGTCCCTTTGTTTTATTATTCTACATTCCACATACATGTGACAGCATCCAGCATTTGTCTTTCCTTCTGGCTGACTCCAGATAGTATTATCCCTTACTGCTCTGCCAGGAATGGCAAGAGATTATCTTTTTTGATAGTTGAGTAGCATTCCATTATATATATATATATATATATATACATATATACATATATATATGTGTGTGTGTGTGTGTGTGTGTGTACACACACATATACACATCTATATACACATCTATATATAGATAGACCTATCTATATATCTCTCCATATATCTATATCAATGTAAAACTCCACATCACTCTTCTTTATCCATTAATCTGTTTTTGGGCATTTAGAATGTTTCTATATCCTGACTATTGTAGAGAGCACTGTAATAAACATTGGAGTGTAAGTTTCCCTTCAATTAGGTGTTTTTGTTCTTCGAGTAGATACTGAGGAGAGGAATTTCTGTCATATAGCAGATCTATGTGTAATCTTTTGAGAAAACTCCTTTCCATAGGAGTTGGACCAGTCTACATTCCCAACAACAACTTAGAGTTCCTTTTTCTCAAAACCTTGCCAGCAATTATAGGTTCTTTTTGATATGGGTTATACTTAACAGGTATAAGATGGTATCTCATTGTGGTTTTGATGTGCTTCTCTCATGATAAGTAATGAACATTTTTTCATGTGCCTGTTAACTCATGAAATTTCTGTGTTTTCTTTTGTGTTTCTGTTGTGTTTTCTTTGGAGAAGTGGCTATTTAGTTCTTTTGCCATTTTTAAATTGGGTTATTTGTTTTCCTTTTGGAAAACAAATAGATTTGTAAATAGATTTGTAAATCTTTGATATCAACCCTTTGTCAGATGTATTGTGTGGAATTTTTTTTTTCAAATTCAGTGGGGTGTTTCTTTGTTTTGGTTAGTTTCTTTTGCTCTGAGAATCTTTTTTACTTTTATGTGGTCTTATTTGTTTATGTATTCTTGTTGTTGGAGATAAATCCACACATATGTTCGTGAAGCATATGTCATGAAGTATTTTGCCTATGTTTCTACTATGCATTTTATGGTTTCAAGTATTTGTACAAATCTTTTATCTACTTTGAATTGATTATTGTGAACAGTGTGAGATAGTGATATAGTTTCATTCATTTACATGTGGTTGTCTAGTTTTTCCAGCACCACCTATTTAAGAGGCTTTCTTTGCTCCAGTGTATATTCATGGATCCTATGTTTTATATTGACTGACCATATAGGTATGGGTTTATCTCTTGGCTCTCAATTCTATTCCATTGGTCTACAAGTCTGTTTTTGTTCCAGGACCATACTATTTTGATTACTATAGCTTTGTAGTATCGCTTGAAATCTGGAAGTATGATATTACCATTCTTCCTCTTTTTGGTGAGAATTGCTTTGGCTCTGCAGAGTCTATTGTGGTTCCAAATGGTTTCAGAATGTTTGTTCTATTTAGATAAGAATATCATGGAAATATTGATAGGGATTGCATTTAATCTGTATATTGCTTTGGGTAGGCAGCTATTCTTTCAATCCATGAGCAGGGAATCATTTTCCATTTAATTGTGTCTTCTTTTGTTTCTTTTAACAGTGTCATATAGTTTTCTTTATATAGGTCCTTCACCTCCTTTGTTAGGCTTACTCCTAGGTATTTAATTATTTTAGATGTAATTGTGAATGGGATCTCTTTTTAAATATCTACCTCTTCTATCTTGTTGTTTGCATAAATGAAAGTGATTGATTTTGCGTATTAATTTTATAACCTGACAATTTGCTGAAATAATTTATTGTTTCAATTAATTTTTCAGTGCAGTCTTTAGGGTTATCTCTGTATATTATAATGTCATCTGCAAATAATGATAGCTTTACTTCTATTCAAATTAAGATTCTTTTTTTTTTATCATACTCTTGTCCAATTGCTCTAGCTAGGACTTCCAATACCATGTTGAATGGTAGTAGTGATATTGTTAATATTTCTTGGAGGGGGGGTTCTGATGTCTACAAACTCCTTCAGTTTCTGTTTGTCTGTAAAGGCCTTTATATGTTTCTCATATATGAAGGAGTACATTACAGGAAGGAGTATTCTTGGATGACAGTTTTCATCTTTAATTATTTGGAACACACAATTTCATTCTCTCTTTGCTCATAGTGTTTCTTCAGAGAAGTCCAATGTTAGCCTGGCCAAGACAGTCCAAAAGATGAATGAAACCAAGAGCTGGTTCTTTGAAAAAATAAACAAAATGTTATAGACAAATCTCTAGCAAGGCTCACAAAGGAAAAAAAGGGAGAATATTAAAATAGATAGATTAAAAATGAAAGAAGGGAACTTACAACAGACAGTGCAGAAGTTCTGAAAATAATAAGAGATTACTATAAAAATGTCTATGCTAGTAAGCTCAATGACAGAAGAGATGGACAAATTATTAGAATTATACAACCATCTGAAATTGAACAGGGGAGGCATGGAACATGAATAGACTAATCATAAACAAAGATATTAAAACAGTAATCAAAGCTCTCCCAAAACACAAAACCCCAGGATCAGATGACTTCACAAATTCTACCAAATCATCAAAGATGAACTAGTAATTATCCTGTTTAGTCTTTCAAAAATTGAGAAAGAGGGAATGCTTTCAAACACATTTTATGAAGCCAATATTACTCTACTACCATAACTAAAGACAACATAAAAAAATGAAAAACATACCAATTTCCCTAATGAACACAAGATACACAAATTCTCAGCAAAGTCTTAGCAATGTGAATCCAGCAGTGCTTTAAAATGATTATACACCATGACCAAGAGGGACCTAAGGATGGTTCAATATCTGAATATCAATTGACAGCAAAAAGCAAATAATCATTACCAATAAATTCTGAGAAAGTATTTGATAAGATTCAACATCCTCAACACCCGTTTATGATAAAATCACTTGAGAAATTGGAGATAAATTGAACATATTTCAATATAATAAAGTCCATATATGACAAACCCATAGCTAACATCCTCAGTGGTCAGAAACTATTCTACTAAGATCTGGCACATGAGAGGGATGTCCACTTTTGCCACTACTAATATCAGAAGTCATAGCTAGGGTAATTAGGTAAGAGAAGGATATAAAAGTAATCCAAATTGTGAATTAATATGTAAATTTATAATGATTTGTAATGACATGATAATAAACATACAGAACTGTACAGACTCAATTGAAAATCTAATTGAAACAACAAATCAGTGCTAAAAATGGCAGGTTACAAAATTTATACACAGAAATCAATTGCTTTCCTACATGCAAACAATGAACTAGAAGAGGAAGAAATTAACAAAGCCATCTCATTTATAATCACATCAAAAAAATACCTAGGAGTCAACTTATTAAAGGAAGTAAAGGGCCTATATAATGGAAAAAATGAGGCATTACTAAAAGAAATAGAGTACACAAAGAAGTTGAAAGGTAGCCTTTCCTCATATACTGGAAGAATAAATATTGCTTTTTTTTCAAAACCAAAACCAATATATGGATTCAATGCAACCCTACCAAAATTTCAGTGCATTCTTCAAAGAAACAGAACTGTAAATAATGAAATTCATATGGAGCCACAAAAGATCTGAATAACCAAAACAATCCTGACAGAAAAGGAGGAGCAATGGTGGAATCCCATTTTCATAATTCAAGCTATACTACAAAGCTATAGTAATCAAAATAGTATGGTCCTGGAACAAAAACATACATATAGAGCAATGGAATAAAATGAGAGCCCAAAAATAAACCAAAACCTATATGGGCAGTTAATCAATGAAAAGGAACCAAGAATATACAATGGGGCAAGGAAAATCTCTTCAATAAGTAGTGTTGGGGGGCCTCCCTGGTGGCAAAAGTGTTGAAGTCTCAGTGCTATCAAGCTATTGCCAGCCACTGTGGTATGAGTTCAATCCCCAGCCAGGGAGCTTCTCACATGGCACAGCAGACCTCTCCTGTCTCGCCCACTGCTCCCCTCAGCAGTGTATTTCAGTAGATCTGCCTGTGCTGCTCCTCACTCTTTCTCTGGTGAATCCTTTCACACACACCCCTACACCACTGGCCTTCCCCCCAGTTCTTTCATGCATGCATAAATAAAAATAAATATTTTTAAAAAGTGGTGTTGGGAAAATTGGACAGCTGCACGAAAAAGAATGAAACTAGACCACTATCACAGCATATACCAAAATCAACTCAAAATGGATAAAACACTTGGCTATAAGACCTGAAACTATAAAACACATAGAAGAGAACACAGGCAAAATACTACATGACATAGACTTTAGAGAAGTCTTTGTGAATTCATCTCCAGCAGCAAGAAAAACAAAATACAAACAATTGGGACTACATTAAACGAAAAATCTTCTGAACAGTGAAAGAATGCATCACTATGACAAAAAGACACCCTACTGAACGGGAAAAAATATTTTCACAGACTACTTCTGCCAAAGGGCTTATATCCAAGAACTAAAAGGAAGTCATAGAACTCAATCAAAAGAAACAATAACACAATAAAAACATGCACAGAAGAGCTAAATAGCTACTTCTAGAATGAAGACAGACAGATGGCCTGCAAGCACATGAAAAAATATCTCATTATCACTTATCCTCAGGAAAATTCACATTGAAACCACAGTGAAATAACATCTTACACATGAGAATGGCCCATATAAAGAGACCAGAAACAAGAAGTGTTGGTGAGGGTGTGGCATACACTGTTGGTGGGAATGCAAATGGATACAGCCTTTATGGAAAACAATGGACATTTTTGTGAAAGTATTAAAAATTGGTCTACCATATGATTCAGCATTTCCACTCTTAGGTCTCCACCCAAACAATGCAAAAACACTTATTTGAAGGGATATATGCATTCCTATGCTCATATCACCACTATCAACAATAGCCAAGTTATGGAAATAACCTAAGTTCCCAAGGACAGGTGAATCGATTGAAAAAACAGTATGTATACACAATGTAATACTACTCAATGGTTTAAAAAAAAGATGAACTTTTGCCACTTGTGACAGCATGGATGGAACTGGAGGGTATTATGTTTAGTGAAATAAGTGAAATAGTGAAATAAGTAAAAAGGAGAAAAACAAATATCACATTGTTTCACTAATATGTGATTTATAAAGAAACAAAACAAAGTATCCATCAAAACAGATTCCACAAAAAAACACTAGAAGTATGTCTGTGGAATTAAGATTAATAGCTAGTAAAGGGGAGGGTAGAGAACAAAGTGTGGGGAGGGCCCAATGAACTATGCTGCAGGACTATGGGTAACTTGGTGGTGCATGTGGGTTGGTGACATGCATCTGAGGAGGTGTTATTCTATATTCCTGGATCATATACATGCGTTAACCAATGTTAGTGTAAGGGGAACAGTGAGGAGCAAACTTTGAGTTGATAGCTGGTGTTTGTAGCCTTCTGGATAATAGAAGGTGGGGCTTTCCATGATTCACCTTGTATGAAGAGGCTGATGGAAATAGGGGTGAAGGTGGGGATTCCTGCAGTTAAACCCTGGGCTTTCAGCAGTTAAACTTCAGGGCTTTTTAAAATTAAACTACTGGGACTTTGGCAGTTAAAGTGTTAGGCTTTTGGCAGTTATGCTGCTGGGACTCTGGCAGTTACACTATCTGGGGCTTTGACAATGGAACTGCTGGCAAGGAAGAATATATGGAGAAGCCACCAGATTGTCATGTATGGCTTTACGTTGGACCTCAGTCTCCCCTCAGTTGACTATCTGGGGTAGGGCAGATGGCATCTGGCCATGTGCCAGCCTATATATAAGCTCTCATGTCTCCCATTTTTCACATCCTGTGTCAATGAATCCTGTTGTCGTTTCTCACACTATGTCTGGTTTGGAATCATGTCCTGTGTTCTTAAGAGCCTGGGCATCAATTCTGTCCCCTGGATTTGTCCTGTTTCATTACCTCAATGAAAAAAATCATAAGTGCATACTATTTGAACCCAACATTTTTTTAAAAGAAAGAAAAAAAAAAGCTAACTCTCAAATGGTATTCAATCAATATAAAGATTCAGGAATCAATATACAAAAGAAGATCTTTAACACTTGTAGATAACTAAACTATATTATCTCATTTTACCCATAAACCAGAAACCTAGTTTATGCTTCCCTCTTTTAGTTAAAAAAAAAAGTCATTAATTACCACAGCAAACTGCAAATGGTGTGATTTTGTAAAGCAAAAAGCAAAATTCCTTCATCCCTTTCCTGGAATTTCAGGAAATCCAAAATGATAATTGAGTTTTCTTATTTTGTCTGGACTTCTATTTTTTTAATTTTTAAAACTTATTTAATTTATATCCTTTACATTATTGTGTATCCCCTGTAGGTTTCCCACCATCAATTCACCCGTGAACCATCACCATAGTCCCTTGTGCTCTTTTCTCCCCTATTTTGGTATCTCTTCCTGCCCCTCCCTTGTAGAATGTCTCTTATTTGTGGTTGCCTGCTAGCTTTTGCTTTTGTTTATGTTTTATGTGCTATTTTCTCCTTCTGATTTCTCATCTAGCTCTCATATTCTTCCTATAAGTAATACCATTTGATATTTTTCTTTTTCTTTCTGGCTTATTTTGCTGAGCATGATCCCTTCTAGCTCCATCCATGTTGCTGAGAATTGTGTTAGTTTATCATTTTTGATTGCTGAATAGTACTCCATTGTATACATGTACCACATCTTCTTGATCCAGTCATCAATTTTTGGGCATTTGGGTTGTTTCCATGTTTTAGCTATTGTAAATAGTGCTGCAATAAACATAGGTGTGCATGTGTCCTTTTGGATTACTGTTTTTGTTTCCTATGGGTATATTCCTAGGAGTGGAATAGTTGTGTGACCTAAGTCAAGGCACCTAACCTCTGAATCTGAGTTTCTTTATCTGAGAAATGGGCATCATAATATCGACTACCTCAATGTATTGTTGTGAGGATTAAGTGATTTAGAAGTAAACTGTACCTTAGAACCATGCCTGCCATTGCAGGAAGTATTCATAATTTTTTAGTTTTCACCATTATTACAATGGGTCAAGATCAGAAATGTAGCTATATTTAATTTGTGTTAGACATAGCATAGTTCTGTGATGTCATTTGATTTACCTGTCGTGCTAAAAAGCTGGTGCTCTAGATTCCATTTGTAGCCAATATAGACAAAATGGTATCTGTGTTCTATAGTTTTATTTGAACACTTCTGTCTGTGGGGTGGGCTTTGGACTTTGTCTGCCTCTTGGCATGTATTAGTCTTGGAAAATTAGTTAATATTTCTAAGTTCCAATTTATTGATTGATAAAATTGGGAACAACAGTATGTATTTCACAGGGATGCTTTGATGATTAACCAAGTTAAAACATATGTAAAGTCGTCATCACAGTGAAAGGTGAACAGCTTAAATTAAAGAACAGCTTCAACTAAGGTTCTCCCATGTATTTAAAATACAAAAGATATTCCATCTACAATAGCAGCACCAGTTATTTAACATACATTGTTGAATAAATGAGCCAACAGATACAAATGATGGGAAAAGGATTCCTACTAGGGAGGATGGAATTAAAGGACAATACACCTGATCTCACAGATATGAGGGTGGAGGATAACTGCAGAGTATGTAAGAGGAAGAAGTGTGATGGTAAAAGCCTATGAATGCAGTTGGATAGACTTGGGTGTGGCTCTTCACCACTTGTTATGAGACCCAGACTAGGTTGCCAAATCTTTTGAGCCAGTATTCTCAGAATTGGGTATAATAGGGATGTTATGGAATTAAAAGAGAAAAATGTAAGTTGCCTTCACTGAGCAAAATCATAAAAATATCCATAAATAGTAATCACAGTTATTATTTATACACAAATATTTTGTGCATTAAGGACTTGAGCACCTCATGATGACAATCTTTTTAACCATTCTAGTTTCTATGCTAATGGGGAAGAGGAGAGAAATGGAAATAAGGCCAGGAATAGGTAATAAAATATTTCAGAACTGGACCATGGTGAAAGGGGAAAAGGTTAGGTCAAGTATCTTTGAATTGGTTAGCTAAAATAGCAAGCACTCTTGCTGCTAAGCCAAAACACTGAGACACAAGCATTTTTCTTTACTCTCTTAAGCTCTTGGAGAAGAGGAAATGGTGTGGTGGTCAAGTGGGAACTGATTTGCCCCTCCCTCACCATATGGAGAAGTCTGTAGGTGCATTGTGACTTCAACACTATGACATAATGACCCTGCAAGGGGGTGGGGCAATAACACTCCCCTCAAGGTCATTATCTTCTTCCACTCATTTCCAGCCTGTTGGCAGGGTAAGGGCAGATGACAACCTGAAACCCAGATAAGCCTACAGTTATAATCACTGTCGAGATCAACTTCAGAAAATCGGAGGCATCAGTAATCTTTAGGTTGTCCTCCTTTATTTCACCTATTCTTATCTTTATAAAGGAGTGTTTTGAAATATGAATCAATGAGAAAAACAAGAAATATCCCACAGCCTCCCACCACAGCACTGTAGTTAAGGGCTCCTGTTCCATCAAGATATTCAGTCATTGGCCAAGCAATCATCTGCCAACCCATCATTTGCCAACCAGTCCTCGGCCACCCAATCCTCGTCAACCAGACCTTGGCCAATCAGGAAGGAATCAACTGGGCATGCACCAATCAAGCTTATCATAGGTTAACCAAGCCAGACAGGTATGAACTTATTTGGTATGAATCAACAGGATACGAACCCATTAAGCTTAAGCCTACCTGACAGAAACCAACTGGGCATGAAACTACCAGGCATGAGCCAACCAGATCTGAGACAAACAGGCATGAGTCAACCAGGGCCCAGTCAATCAGACATGTGGCCACCAGGCCCTTACCAAATAGGCATGAGACAACCTGGCCCATGGTATATAGGCCCAAGCCAACCAGATATGAGGGCACTTGGCATGGGCCAATCAGGCATGAGTCAACTGCAAGTAGGTCCATATCAATACAGGTGGCAACCAGGTCCTAGCCAACTAGATATCAGGCAACTAGGTCCAAGCCAATCAGGCATGAGACAACCAGTTCCTAGTCAACTAGGTATGAGGCAACCAGGCCCAAGCCAATCGTCAGTGAGACAACCAAGTCCTAGCCAACCAGGAATTGCGCATCCAGGCCCAAGCCAATCAGACATGCAGCAGCCAAGCATGGATTCATTCTTAGTAAGACCTGCGGAAGCTCAAGACTGCCCAGAAATCCTGCACCTAATTAAAGTAAGCTTTTTTTATCCTTATTCCTTGGAGCGTCTTAGTATTAGTTTAGGCCTGAGAGTAAGGAAGGCATAAGTTGTATTTGATTGATTGACTCTGCTAATTATGACCCATGTATGCAACCTTCTGGAAGTTCCTTAGCCTCTCTAAGCTTCATTTTCCACATCAAAAATCAAGATCATAGTACTATCTATATCAAAAGATTGTTGAAATGAATCAATAACTTAAAAATGATCACACATAAATTAATTGGCTTATAGTTGTGAGCTCAAAAAGTCAAGGAGGACCCAATTAATGGAAATTCCAGGGACCTAATGTATTGTCCCTCCTGGGGAAATTTTAACTTCAAAAGAGGTTCTTAGGGAAAAGGAATACTTAACTCAAATGAATGCCCTGTCAGTGATAGAATTTCAGATATTAATGGCTAAGATCTTAGGGTAGTGAGTTTTGTTGCTTTTAAAACTATAAATGTTTGTAGACTTTAATGACTGATTGCCCAGAAAGCAATATTTACCCACAAAAAATTTTCCATACAATTTCAGACATCCACATACTGCCTCCAAAAGTCCAAGAAATGGGTTAAAATTTTCTGGCTTAAAAATTCCTTTATGGCAACAACTTCTGAAGGGGAAATCCTACACTTCTAAAATACAGAAGATAATGTAAACCAATGTTACCTGAATATAAAATATTAATAAAATAAAAATAAGTAAAATATTAAGAAGACAAATTAAAATTCATTTTAATGGTGTTCCTGGAAATCATTCTAATACAATAAAGGGAAAAATATAATAGCCATAGTTACTGTGGTGAATTTTTGCATCACTAAATGAAACAATTATGTGACACACAACTTAAACAATTCTATATAAAAACAGTAGCTCAGATATTTTAATGTAATAAATACCTTGATGGAGCAAGATGCAGATTATAGATAAGAAAATTTGTAAGAGTTTTGTAGTGAAAATGCTTTCATGTACTAGAATATATAAATCTCATTTAAATAAAGTCATTTGTGTTCCATTTGATCAGAGAATGTGTTTTCATAGCCAAAATAAAATAAAAGTTTTCTTAGTGAAATCCATGTTTTAAAATGGTGCTAGGCACTAACATTTCTGTAAGAACTGGGTTATCTATCCTTCCATATCTTCCTTTCTATTCTATCCCCACAAACTCCACATCATTCTTTTAAATGGCATTAATCTGCATGATTAAATCATAAATCAAAGTGCTACACACAACATGTTAATTATTCCAGAAGCAGAGATTCTCAGGTAGAAAATAATTTTGAAGAATTTTTTGGTAGCTTAGTATCTGACACTTGGTTAGGAATTAATGAATTTGTTATTGAATGACAGTGAATCTCTATCCTGAAAACTTAATCTCCCTTAGTTTTCCAAACAGAGCTATCGCTATCACCAAGTTAAAATACATCACTGGACCTACTACTTCCATAAACCTGTATCTGCAGAGTTTGAATTTGCTTCATGT
Organism: Scalopus aquaticus; assembly: GCA_004024925.1. Classification (NCBI taxonomy): domain Eukaryota; kingdom Metazoa; phylum Chordata; class Mammalia; order Eulipotyphla; family Talpidae; genus Scalopus; species Scalopus aquaticus. The sequence continues at coordinate 23,876 of PVIJ01006379.1, read as the reverse complement.
ACCTGAATATACAGCAGATGTTTCTTGGGAATAATTTTAATGAACACTCAGTATAGAAAAAAATAAAAGAAAAGTTCCTTATTCTGTATCATAGACATGAATGTAATGATTAGCTTTGTGCTTTGATTTTCTCAATACATATATGTCCACTTGTCTTAACTCATGTTCACTTGCTAAATCTGCAAAGCATTCTCTTTTTGCAAAGGAATTTCAATTTGCCACCTTAGGTATTCATTGCTTAGCTGGCTATTTTGCAGGTTTCATTTATTATCCTTCTACAAAAATTCTTCCAAATATCCTCTGTGTATATCAATTTTATCTTATTCTCAATCACTACAACACAACATTATTTGGGGATCTGGTCATTTCTCAACCAGGTAGTAATAACTTATTGCTTACCAGACTTTCCATTAAAGCTTTTTATTAGGATCATTCTCCAAATGACTGGTTTTGAACCCTTGATGATCCACAGATATATGCTACATAGTATTAATATCTGATTTTTGTTCATTGTACAACATCAAGTGCATATAACAGAAAGGCCATGTGCTAAGAACTGTAAATGATACAAGGATTATTGAATTATAGTCGTTGCTCTTAAGGAGTGCATAGTGTCTTAGGGGAGGTGCTCTACATTATAGCCAAAATGCTCAAAACCCCATTGGGCTCTGGTTGCTTTGAGATAAAATTTCTTACCAAATGCTCAACATAATATGGCACTTGCTATCTTCTTTATAAAATTTTAAAGCTTTTTTTCATTAGAAACTTAATGCAATTCCAGTCAAAATCCCCAAATTTTCACAGGAAAGAATAAATATGAATTTTCTAGAAAATTCCAAAAATAAGATTAATGAGGGGAAATGATCCTTACCAGACATTATAAAGCTGCAATTAAAACTCTGTGGTAACCTTTTATCATAGATACATAGGTAGATAGATCAAAACAGAGATTTTAGAAAGGAATCAATGGAAGGATCAATGGAACAGAATGGAGAGTCTGGAAGTTCTCTTAAGTATGTATGAGAATATAGCATATATGCTAAAGAGAACATTTCAACTCAATTAATAAAAGATGGGTTATTCCATAAATGGTGTTGGGGTAATTCGGAGGAAAAGATAAAGGTAAAATTCCACCTCACTTCTTACACCAAAAAAGCTTCCAAATGAATCAATGTTAAGAACTTAAAATCAAATAGTGGTTACTAGAGATGGGAGGTGGGGGCTGGAGGTGGAATGGGTGAAAGTCGTCAAAAGGTTAAAACTTCCAGTTGCAAAATGAATAAGTTCTGGGAATATAATATACAACATGGTGACTATTGTTAACAATGCTATACTGTATCTATGAGAGCAGCTAAGAGACTAGATCTTAAAATTTCTTATCACAAGGAAAAAAATGAGACTCTGTGAGATGATCAATATTAAATTTATTGTGGCAATAATTTCACTATATATATATATCAAATCATTATATTGTATACCTTGAACTAATACAATGTTATATGCCAATTGTAGCTCAATAAAACTGAAAAAAATTAAACAGTTGATTTTGAGCAACTATTTTTATCATATGAAAGTGGGGAATTCCTTTCTAAGCATGAGTTCCAAACCACAAAGAATTAATCAGAATGTGTAAAAATATTGATTTTGTGGAAAGGTAAATAAAGGCTAAAGTTTAACTGAGAAAAATACCTCAGAGGCAAACACTACAGTGTTCTCTGTAGAGCCCATGAGCTTGATAATACATGCATACATACACATATGCGTACATACATACTTACATACCTACATGGTAACATTGCTTTACAACACTGTACATGATTCTAGGATCACACCTCTTCAGATATGTTACCACACCACACCCACAACCGAGTCATCCTCGGTGCTCTACTATAATCCATTGTGTCCCCTCTGCCTCTGGTGTTCTCACTTTTACTTCAACTTTGTGATATCTACCTCAAATGCTCAGAAACTCTTTTAGATTTACTTCTTCACTGCCTGTTGTATTCAAGGCTAGATAATTACCTGAGTAATTGACCTTCATATGAGTGAAGTATTGACAACCTGTGTGTATATATATATATATATATATGCCTTTGTTGCATGAGCAGTTTTAAAGTTTCTAGATGACTGGAATTAAGTCTGAATCACTTTTAATACTGTCTGGGACATCATATGCTAGTTAATGTTCCATAAAAACTTCATGATTATCATCTTTAAGAATTTGTTATTAAACCATAAACAAAGTTTTTTCTACTTTAACAGGAATTGGCTGCCTGTGAAAATATGCTAGATGCAGTTAAGTTAACAACAACAGGTAAGATAGTCTATGGTACTTTCAGATCTAGAAAAAGTACGATTGCAAAATGTATGTATACAGTATTATGCATGCTTGGATGTGTGGAAGCTGTTGTCCTTGGTATACAAGAAGGGTTACATTAATGGTATCTATAGGTATAGGACATAAATTTGATGGTGTTATCAGTGCTTCAACATTTTATATTCCACATTTTTAAAATATGCTATGAGTTTTAATGTCTTTGCAGCTGTGATAGACTTCAACTAAATTTTGAAGTGTAGAATGAAATGTGTAATTAGTCAAAAAAGTATAATTTAATGCCTAATGAAATAGATGAGAAAGCAAAATGATAAAACCGTTTTCAAGATTTTTATTACAAGTTGATAGTAGTTTTAATACAATAGCTTAGTGTTTCACGTTGAATTCGAATTTCAACATTATTCAAATAATTATTAGAGATAATTAAGGTTTAAAAATCATATTTGGAATTCTATAGGAATTTGTGGATCAACTTTACCATTTCTGTCAGAAGGGATATTGGAATTTTGACAGGGACTGCACTGAATCTTTATATTGGCTTTGGATAGTATTGACATCTAACAATGTTAAGTTTTCTCATCTATGAATACAGGATATCTTTTAATTTATTTAGTACTTTCAACAATGTTTTGTAGTTTACAGTATGCAGGTATTTCACTTCATTGGTTAGATTTAGCCCTAAGTATTTTATTATTTTATTGCAAATAAAATTGCTTTCCTAATTTACTTTTTGGGTTGTTCTTAGGTAGTGTATATAAACAAAACTGATTTTTTATTTGTTCATATTTGTACCTTGCAACTTTGCCAGAATCATTAGCTCTGGTAGTTTTCTTTGGGATCCTCTCTCAGTAGGATCACGTCACTTGCAAATAGAGATCATTTTACCTATTTCTAATCTGGAAGGCTTTGATTTCTTTTTCTTGCCTACTATCTCTCGCTATAACTTAATGTTGAGTACCAGAGGTGAAACTGGGCATCTTTGTCTTTTTCACCTTGGGGAGGATGCTTTTATTCACTGGTGACTGTGAAGTTAACTTTTTTAAAGTACCTTTTTATCATGTTGAAGAATTTCCCTTTATTTCTAGTTTTCTGAGGACCTTTATCATGAAAGGGTATCGCATTGTGTGTGCAAAATTCTGCATTGATTGATGATAGTGTGTTATCTCCTCTTTGATCTGTTAATGTATAGTATATAGATTTTATATTGAATCCTCTTGATCCTAGGATAATTCACATTATGTCATGGTGAATAATCCTTTAAGTATGCAGTTGGGTTCAATTTGTTATTTTGTTGAGGAATTTTGCATTTATATTAACAAAGGATATTCATCTACAATTTTTATTTCTAACGCCATCTTTATCTGGTTTTGGTGTCAGAGTAATGCTGGCTTCATAAAATGAGTTTAGGGCCTCCCTGGTGGCACAGCGGTTAAGCGCTGCGCTGTGGAGCTGTCGGCAGCAGCGACGCGAGTTCGACGCCCGGCCAGGGAGATTCCCACATGGTGCGGCAGACCTCTCCTGCCTCACCCGCTGCTCCCCTCAGCAGTGTATTTCTGATCTGCCTGTTCTGCTCCCCGCTCTGTCTCTGGTGAACCCTCTCGCCGCCCCACACCTCTGGTCTGTACCCCAGCTTGTATGTATAAATAAATAAATCTTTAAAAAAATAAAATAAAATGAGTTTAGGAAGCATTTTCTTCTCAATTTTTTTGGTACATCTTTGAGGATTGGTGTTCATTCTTCTTTATATGTTTGGTAGACCTTTATATGTTTGCTAGAAATCATCTGGTGGTCCCTTATATTTCTTTGCTGGGAAGTTTTGATTATTGATTCAAACTCTTTACTTGCTATAGATCTTCAGATTTTATATTTCTTCTTGAATCAATTTGGATAATTTATAAGTTTCAAAAAATTTGTTCACCTTTTCTGTTATCTAGTAATTTTCTTACAATTTTTTTTTTTTATCTCTGTAAGGTCAGTAGCACTAGTTTATTTCACTTTCAATTTTAATTATTTACTCTCTTTTTATCTTTGTCAGTCTAGTACTCAATTTTGATCTTTTCAAAGAACTAACTTTGGTTTCAATTATTGCCTATTGCATTTCTATGCTCTATTTGGTTTATCTCTGCTCTAATCTTTATTGTTACCTTTCTTCTGTTAGTTGTGGACTTAGTTTGCTCCATTTTCTACCTTCTTAAGGTTAGGCTATTGCTTGAGATTTTTATTTTCTTAGTGTAGGCATTTATAGCTATAAACTTGCCTCTGAGCATTATTTTTACTATATCCCATAAGTTTTTTATATTGTATTTCCACCATGATTTCTTCTTTGACCCACTGGTAAGGGGTGTGTTGTCAAATTTCCACATGTGTGAATTTCCTAGTTTCCCTTCTGCTGTTGATTTCTAGCTTCATTACCTTATGATTGGAAAAGATACTTTGTGTGATTTCAATCTTTCAAAATTTATTGACTTTTTTGTGGCCTAACATCTGGTCTATGCTGGAGCAAGTTCCATATGCACTTGAAAAAAAAAAACGTGTAATCTGTTAGGTGAAGTGTACTGCATATTTTTGTTAGGTTCAACTGATATATAGTGTTGCTGAAGTAATCTAGTAATTTATCTTCTGGTTTGTTATTCAGTACATTACTGAAATTGAGGTATTGAAGTTTCTTACTATAATTGTAGTAATGTCTTTACGATTTTGACAATATCTGCTTTGTATATTTTGGATTTCTATTGTTTGGTGCACAAATGTTTATCAATATTTCTATCTTCATGGCAAATTGATCCTTTTATCATTATATAATATACTTCCTTGTCTCCTTAAACCGTTTTTACTTGTCTATTTTGTCTGATACTAGTACAGCCACCCCAGCACCCTTTTAAATACTCTGCATGAAATTTCTTTATCAATCATTTCATATCAACTGTGTACTTTTTAATTATAAAAAAGTCTCTTTTTAAAAAAAAATATTTATTTATTTAGGCATACAAGCTGGGGTGTAGGCCAGAGGTATGGGGGGGATGAGAGGATTCACCAGAGTGGGGAGCAGAACAGGCAGATTGACTGAAGTACACTGCTGAGGGGAGCAGTGGGTGAGGCAGGAGAGGTCTGCTGCGCCATGTGGGTCAGCTCCCTGGCCAGGGTTCAAACTCATGTTGCAGTGGCTGCGACAGTATCATAGTGCTGAGACTTAACCCCTTGAGCCACCAGGGAGGTCCCAATTATAAAAATCTCTTATAATCATCATATAATTGGATCATATTTTTTAGCCCATTCTGCTAATCTGCCTTTGAGTGCAGCATTTAATCCATTTACATTTAATTACTGATAAGGACGTTCTTTTACTACTTTGCTATTTGTTTTCTATGTGCCAAATAGCTAATTTTGTCCCTCATTTCCTCCACTACTACCTTCCTTTTTGTTTAGTTGATTTTTGTAGTGCAATGTTTTAATTCCCTTTTCATTTCCTTATGTGCCTATTCTATATTCTCTTTGTAATTATCATGGGGATTACATTTAACATCCTAAAGTTTTAACAATCTAAACAAACTGAATTTATACCAGTTTAACTTTAATATTATACCAAAACTTCTATATATCTGTCCCCTTTATATGTTAATGTCAAAGATTGCATCTTTATATACTATGTACCCAGTAATATACACTACTAATTTTATACATTTGTGATTTTAAGTATGCAGAACATTGAAAAGTGGAGTAAAAAAGAAAATTAATAGTTCTTCAATTGCCCATGTATTTACCTTTAACTCAAGAAGTTTACTTTTATCTTTATTTCTTCATATAACTTTGACTTACTGTCTACGGTCATTTCAACCTTTCAGCATTTCTTGCAGAGCAGGTCTAGTGATAATGAACACTCACGTGTGTGTGTGTGTGTTTTCTTTTTTAATCTTAGCACTTTGTGTGCTGGTGCCCTTTAAATTTACCAGCCCTTGGGGCCGGCCATTTTTTGTGCCACTGCATGAATGGTATAAGCATTCAATAAAACACACACAACTCCTGAACTACTGGATATTAAGAAAAACTGTAATATCTCTCATAAAACACCTTACACTTTCACCAAAACAATGTGTAAAGCTTCTAGACTGAGTACGATCAAAGAAATAGCTACTAATAGTTCCAAATAAATCCACCATGGCATGAAAAATCGGAGACTAGATGAACATGTATTAATACGTGAGCGGCCACCTGATACTGGTGACAAAAAACACGTACTAATACGTGAGTGGACCACAAAGTGTTAAGATATCCTATTTCTCCTTCATTTTTGAAGGATGGCTTTGGTGGACATATAATTCTTAGTTGACAGTATTATCACCCCAAAGAGACCCTCCCCTCTCCTGGCACTTTAACTTTATTAATGTACTGACATCTGGTCTCCAAGACTTCTGATGAGAAACTGAATGATAAAACTATTGAAGTTTCATTCTATGTGACCAGTTGCTTTTTCTTGCTGCTTTTAATATTTCCTCTGTCTTTCAACAATTTGGTTATTATATGTCTTGGTGGGGATCTTTAGGCTTGATAATAATTGGAGTTTATTGAGCTTCTTGGATTTGCACAATCATGTATTCCATCAATTCTGGTGATTTTAGTCATAATTTCTTCAGTCTTTTCCCCTCATTTTCTTTTTACCTTCTGAGAGTCCCATAATATATATGCTGGTCCACCTGATGTTGCTTTACAGATCCCTTAAGCATTTTACTTTTTGCCTTCTGTTATTTCTTTGTTCCTCAGATTTGATTTCAATTGTTCTATCTTCAAGTTCATTGATATTTTTCCTTCCGCTTGCTCAATTTTGATCTTTAACACTTACAGTGCTGTTTTCATTTCAGTTATACTTTTCAGCTTCTGAATTTTTTTGTGGGTGTTCTTCCTCATAATTTCTATTTCTTTGTTGATATTTAAATTTTGACCATGTATCTTCTTCCTGTCTTTGTGCATGTTTTCTTTTAGCTCTTCGAACAGTTTTAAGACATTTAAAAGTATTCTTGCTGATAATGCTGTATCCTGCTACCTGTCACTACTGAAAGCCAATAAGCAGAGACAGGAATTGAATCTGTAAGAAGTGTGTTTATTTAGGTAGCTGATCAACAATCTGAGAATGGTGGGCATATCATCCTGAAGAAACCAGTCTCACGTCTCATTTCTAGCTGGCTATTTTATAGTTAATTGAACAAAAATAGTTATCAGTGAATCAGTTAATCAGGACAGTCCATCAGAGTTGAACCAATTTATCAGAACAGATTGTTATAGTATATGTTCTTGGTACTTGCCATGTTAAGCCCCCAGAACTTATCAGCCTGTCATTTAAATTGACCTTGGTACATCCTGGCCTGCTTGGTTAATTTCTGATAGCATCAATGTCTGGCATTCATTTGGGCAACATTGGGACAGGAATCTCAGTTCAAAGCAAGAGTTTTAGTTTAAAGAAAACAGATCATTAATCATATAATGTGTACAAGCAGCCTATGCTATGTGTGTATGTTTGGATTCTTATACTAAAACTGGTGCCCCTCCCTTTCTCCCTAGGTCCCTATCAGTATTTGTCTAGTAAATGTGAGATCTGGGCTTCCTAAGGTATGTGTCCTGTTATTTTTTCTTTATGAGGACCATACTTTCAAATTTCTGTTTATGCCTTGAGATTCTGTTATTGTTGTTATTGAAAATTGGACATTTCCATCTTACGTGTTAACTCTGGAAATTAAACCCCCTCTCTTTGCCAGGGATGGCTTTATTGATATAGGGTATCTCTGTACATAGATCATTGAGTTGAATGTTTAAGGTATTCTGAGGTCTTTTCTAGGTCTGTATTTCCTGTCATGCATGATAGCTTTCTAGATTCTCCTGCAGATATGGTTGTTTCTGAATGTCCAAAAAACAGGGTTCTCCTGGAAGCAGCTTTAGTTGGTGGAGATTGGAAAAATGGTGGCTAAACTTCAAGACCTCACCTCAGTATTCAGAATAGAAATCCACAATCAGAATACAGAACTCCAATATTTGACGATAAAGTACTTATTGTCTATCCCAGCTCCAGAAAACCACTCCAAAAAATTTAGGTTGCTGACTCCTGTTGTCTGTCATGTGGTGAGGGGTTTGGGGTGGGCTGTCAGCTGCTACTGGATTGGCCAAAATAAACAGCAATATACCAGCTAAGCTATCCTCTGTAAGTTGCAAGTGTTCAAATAAAGTCTAGTTTAAACATACTCAGTGAAATAAGCCAGAAAGAAAGAGAAAAATATCGAATGGTTTCACTTATAACAGGACTATAGGGAGGCCGGGTGGGAGAGAGACAATCAGTGGGGGGGGGGGGGGGGGGAGGCGGAGGGAGGGAAGGAAAATCGCACAAAATGGAATAGAAAAGAACACAAGGGACCATGGAGATGGATCACAGGTGAATTGGTGGTGGGCTACCCAAGTGGAATACAAAATGTAAAAGACATAAATAACAATAAAATATATATTAAAAAAATAAAATGAAACCTTGAGGAATTAAAAGAAAAAAAAATTAAACATGTTAAATTTGGAAAGTTTCTGCCACTAATTGCACAGGTGAAGAAACAAATTCCTGGTGTCACTTATTTCCCCATCTTCTCTCTATTGCAATTTTTTAACATATTGTATGTGAATTGATATTTCAGATTTACTAAGGGATGGCTTTGGGGACAATCCCCTCTTCTATTGTCTCATTGCAGAAGTACACAATCAACAAAGACCATCAGGTACAATAAATCATTTTCCAACATAATCTGCAGTATATTTTCTCTACCTTGAAAACAAAGTACATATACTTTGTTATACTTTGATAGTATATAAGTACTATTGAGCAAAGGAGAATATAAGTACACAAACACACTTTTTTTAAAAAAGAAAATGTACCTGTTTGTATATGCATGCAAAAAATTTGAAAGGATGTACCTCACATTTAAGATTGTTTATTTCTTAAGATTGTATCATAAGAGACTTTGCCCTTCTCTATTTATACTTACGTGTTTTTAGAAATTTTTACTATTATGTTTTGATTACTATGGGTTTGTAGTATAAAGTCTGGGAATGTGGTATCACCAATCTTCCTCTTTTTTGTCAGCATTTCTTTGACTATTGGGGTATTTTGTGGTTCCATATAAAGATCAGTAATATATTTTCTATTTCTTTAAAGAATGTCATTGAAACTTTGATAGGGATAACACTGAATGTGTAATTTTAAGATTCAAAGCATTAACCTCTTTGTACCCTCTATTCCCTCTTCCTAGGCAAAATGACTGTTGGATTTGCCATGTACTACTTCACATACGACCCCTGGATTGGCAAGTTACTTTACCTAGAGGACTTTTATGTCATACAAGCTTACCGAGGTCAAGCTATACATGTTTTATTACTTATATAAACTTAAAAAATGAAAATGGGGCCTCCCTGGTGGCGCAGCGGTTGGGCGCTGTGCTGTAGAGCTGTGGAGCTGTCGGCAGCAAGTTCGATGCCCAGCTGGGGAGAATCCCACATGGCGCGGCAGACCTCTCCTGCCTTGCCCACCGCTCCCCTCAGCAGTGTATTTCTGATCTGCCTGTTCTGCTCCCGGCTCTGTCTCTGGTGAACCCTCTCGCCGCCCCACGTCTCTGGCCTGTACTCCAGCTTGTAAAAAAAAAAAAAGAAAACTTTAAAAAAATGAATATGCTGTATTTTAATTTGAGTAGATAGGGCTTTAGTATAAAAGTGGTATTTAATTTTTGTAACTCATTTCTATTTCATGAATCTGATCACTATCCTAGTTATCCTTGTATATACTGAAGACTCAATCTCAGATTGGAAAAATGTTTTTAGTTCCCATCAAGGCTTGAATAAGCTAACATATAACATAGCTATACTTTTGTCTCTACAAAATGCTATTACATTTTGAGCTTATTTGACTAGAAATAGATAAGAAAAATATTCTGTGACTTGATGATAGTGACAGGGACTCTATTTCCTATCCACCAGTCTTTAAAATAAACCCAAAACCTTTGGAACCCATTCTAATTACTAAAAAAGATAAGAAAAAACATTCATCAGTTAATTTTAACATAAGCTATTAAGAATGTATTAACAACCAGATACAGGGTTTTATATTTTAATTCTTTTAAACTAAAGCAAGTAACTTGTTCAGTGGAATTTTTCAACTTAACAGTTTTTCATTTTGCATTATATATGTTCAAAAGGCCTAGGTATTGGGGCTGAACTGCTGAAGAGACTGAGTCAGGTATGTATTACAATTAGCATTGGTGTTGTATGTTATCCTTTTCCTCATCAAAAATTATTATTTAACAGAAAATTTAACTAACCATGTGAACATAACCCCAAAATAATCTGAAATTTTTTATTTCAATGAAACTGAATTTTAATTAGATACTCATGTTGTATTTGAGTATTTAAATTAATAATTGATTTGTATATAATTCACAACCACACTATATACCTTTTCGCTACAAAGCAGAAGCAAGCAAGAGGGAGATTAGAAGGCAATTTTACCCATAAAATAGGTCCACAGTATGAATGTGAGAATAGTACAAAAACAAAGTCCTTTTGTATTTTGGAAATATATTTTGAGATCAGGTGACCTTTTTGATAAACTTTTTTCTATAAAAAAGCAAACAAACAGTGAATTGAATTTACAAAAAGACTGTTTGGTCTTTGCAAACCAGTTTTAGACTTTTAAATAGAGGGTTTTAAAGTTCAACAGTAGGATTTTTTTTATAGCTTTGAAGAAGTCTAAGGGAGAACTATTATATTACTATTTGCAAGTGCCTCGTGTAGTAGGCTTTCAATAAAGTGTGTTAATAATACGAAACTTTCAAGTAAAAGAAATCTTTGTTTTAAAACAGATAGCCATCAGAAGCCAATGTAACTGCATGCATTTCCTTGTCGTCATTTGGAACCAGGCTTCCGTTGACTACTACACTCGTCGAGGGGCTTTAGACCTTTCCTCTGAGGAGGGCTGGCATCTGTTCAGGTTTAACAGAGAAGAACTTATGGACATGGCAAGGGGAGAGTGATAAACGACTCATCACAACTTGTCCCAACATACGCTCCAACATCTGAGTATCATGAATCTAATAGCAGGATGAGTGTTGTACAATACAGCGTGATCAAATTCTGGTGTGAGCAGATCTTTTAATTATAAACAGACTTTGCAGATGCAGTCGATCTCCATTATACAAGCTAATATATATATATATATATCCTAATATATGTATCTAATATATCTATTATTATATCTTATATTAATATAGATATCTATTATTGCTAATATATTAGATATATCTTATCTCTTCCTACTTTAAATGTACTTTAAATGTAATTAGATATATCTTACATAATATATAGATATAATATATTATATATTAGGATATATATATATATATATATATATATATATATATATATATATATAAGCTTGTATTATATATATATAGCTAGTCACATAGTTGATGATCCAAAAGAACAGCTAAAATTTTAAAAATCACGTAAATTTGACTTTAGGATATTTATATTTTACCTACAATGTCACAATAAATTTAGGATGTTTATATGTTCACATCTTGTAATACCTGAAATTGGGGTAAATAAAATGATCGACTGTAGCATTTTTTTCTTAGAGAAAAATAATATGCCCTGTGATGGATGTGTTTGATTATAAATAGATCTGAGATAAAAAAAAATTACTTCAAATACTGAAACTAAAATTTGAAGAATAGTAAGTGAACTGCTTCCCCATCTTGCATAAATCATGTACCACTGCCACCTTTTTATCACTGTAGAACTACATTCTATTTCTGAGCCTTTGTAGCAATTTGGTTATACTTATCTCAGTACAGATACTACATATAGCACTATTTTTATGTTTCTATACTTCCTAGTACAATATGAGCCCTTTAAATGCTATAATTCTTTTTGCATGCTGTGTTTCACACAGCATGGTAGAACATGTGAATTCTTACTATATACTAGGTACTTGATTTCATGGGCATAAAAATTACACAATGATTCAGTTATATTCACAAGGAGCCTGAACTGTGAAAAAATATTAAACAAGGTTTAGTTTTACAATAAATCACGTGGGCTATCATAAATATAAATATCAAGGGAATATATGAAAGAAAGAATCTAAATAGTACCTTGGAGAAATGAGAGGTGACAATGGAATTAGATTTGAAAGATGAATAGGAAGTTGAAATGTAAAGCAGGATGAGACAGAAAAAAAATTCTCAGAGGAGACACCAGCATAAGGAAAGAAAAAGAGACATAAGAGAATAAATCACATTCAAGAAGTAAGTGGCACATTATAGATATAATATACATTGGCAGTAGGATGGGTGGGGGAATGTAACATAGGGTTAAGGTGAGCTGGGATCATATATGAAGGAGCTTGTATGTCATGCTAAGGAATCTTGATATCAATGTAGGCAATGATGAGCCACTGAAGATTTCAGAAAAGCAATTATTCATAACAGCTGGCAAAAAGACAATTATGTAATAATGACATACAAATTAGAACAGGGAAGCAGACACTCAACATTGAACTCAAACTCAACATTCATTCCGAATCCTTTACCCCTTGCCTTTCTCACCATAGGGAAAAATATACTTTTCTTGTCAAGAAGAAAATCTTGCCAATATTCCCTGAGCTGAGTGTGGCCTATATAACAAGCTCTAGTCAAGACACAGAAGTCTTCTGAGGTGGCTCTAAGAAAGCATTTGCTTTTCTGATAAAAAAGGAGGTCAGTAGCCTCTGGTACATGGTTTTCTCTAACCCTTTTTCCCTACTTAAATGTATATATGTTCCTGAGAGGTACAGATACCATTTTTAACCATGAGGTAACAAATCAACACGCTAAGGAGTGGAAACAGAAAATGTCTAGGTCTTTGATGGCATCAATGAGCAACCTTACACTAATTAACTCCATATTTTAAATAGACCCTTATTTATTTAAGCTACTTTTAACTGCTTTACTGTTACTTACATGCAAAACACATTATGAAATGACAGAATAAGACTAGTGGTGGGGGGCCTCCCTGGTGGCACAACAGGTTAAGTCACAGCACTATGAAGCTATCTGCAGCCACTGCAGCATGAGTTTGATACCTGGCCAGGGAGATTCCCACATGGCGCAGCAGACCTCTCCTGTCTCACCCACTGCTCCCCTCAGCAGTGTATTTCAGTCGATCTGCCTATTCTGCTCCCCACTCTGTCTCTGGTGAATCCTCTCACACCCCCCAACACCTCTGGCCTACACCCCAGTTTGTATTCATAAATAAATCTTTTAAAAATAAATAAAATAAAAACAAATCTTAAAAAAGACTAGTGGTGGGCAGATTACTCAGAAGGCTAATATTATACTCCAGGAGAGATGAAGATGAAAGCAAAGGTTACAGAGGTAGAATAGATTTGAGAGACAGAAATAAGGAGGGAGAAATTTAGTTTTAGGCATATTGACATTGGGGATAGCTATGGTATATTCCCAAGTAATAATTAGAAAGACAGACTTATAGCTCTGAAGAAATACGTGAACTGGAAGTATAAATGGTGGCTGGCAACAGTGAAATATATTAAATGAAAATGAGAGTATGCAGAGTAAAAACAGAACCCGAAGAGTCTCAGCATTTTAGAATTAAGAATAACAAGAGAAGCAGGAATAACTGAGAGCAAATGGAGAAGTGAGTTTCAAGGAGGAAGTGGACAAGAGAAATTATTGAATTATGGCAAAATCACAGGAAGAAAAGACAGCTGAAGAGGAAAAGGCAGGGTTAAGGAAAGGTTTTTGTTACAATTGCTTTTGAATAAAGAAGATCTGAAGCTATTTAGAAGTTGAGAAAAATAAGTGAAAAGAGAAACCAAAGATTGAAGATTAAACAGGATGGAATATGGTAATGGAAAAGATGGGAAGGAATGAGATCAGGAACACAAATAGAAGCATTAGTCCTAGAAAAATGGGATGCATGACTGAAAGGAGGTAAATCTTGTAATAGACAATTACCTTTGGCAGGTCTTGGAGGCTTGAGAATAAAAGGTCTGAAAATAAAAGGTCTATAGAAGTATTATAATACTTCCCCTGGGGAACAGACAAGGAAACCAGTAAGACTGCTAAGTAGCATTGATTGGGTAGTGTCTGGGAGGGGGGTGTCTCATGTACCATAGAGTCCTCTTAAATAGTTAAACATTTTTGGATATTCAAGAGGTGTTAACATTAACAAAACAGACAAAGGCAAGCCCAAGTGCCATAAAATATGGATATTTTATTTCAGCTCTGTGAAACAAAAAAGGGAGGGAGGGGTGACACATCCTCCCACATATCATTCTAATTTAGCTGACATTAATTCAGTAAAGCCGAAGCAAATATGTATGTGTATAAATATATATATATATATACACATACATATTTTCTCATATCATGATTTAACCCTCATTCATATATTTACTCTTTTAAATAAACACCCTTAAAAGTCATCAGATGTACCCTAGTACTTCTACCCCTGCTCTCCTCATCAATCATTTAATATTGCTTGAATCATACAGTTTGTGTTTTAGTAACTTGTGTGATTAGTCAACTATATATTAGAAGATATAAGGGGAAAACCTGGTTTAAGTTATACTCTATGTGTCACAATTACCCATTACATGATTTTTTAATAATTATTTGCAACTTCACACATCTTGTAGTTCTCTATGCAGACCATTTCAGCTTCTAGTGCTGTACATATCTACATCTTCTGGATGGGACTGCCCGTGATCCATGAGCTTGGGGTCAGGCATAAACTGTGTAGCACCTGATAAAGTATTAAAATGAAAAAAATTAGTGATTAATTTAACAAATTTATTGTTGGTACTGGGAATACATCAGTGAACAAAACAGATAAAAAACCTCTGCCAACATGGATATAACATTCAAATAGGGTAATACAAACACATTTATAAAACAAGTAAAAGATATATCAGGTGGTGAGTTATGCAGAAGAATAAATCAGGGAAGGGGATATGGAGTACTTGAGTAACTTGCAATTTTAAATAGGGTGGTCAGAGAAGCCTTCTGTAAAGGTGATATTTGAGCAAAGGACTGAAGGTGGTGAAGATATGAACCCTGTAGATATCTGAGGGAAATGTCATAAAGGGTGAGCAGATGGTCAGTATAATGAACCTGGTGCATGGTTGAGGGACCACAAAATGGCCAATGTGGCTGGAACAGAGTAGGCAAGATGTGATGGTAGGTGCAATGAGAATAAGAAATGTGATCAGAAAGACAATGCCAGGCTATATAGTCATGGTAAGGTTTTTATCTTGTGAAATGAAAAGCTACTGAGCAATTTTGATGTTCTATTTTTAAAAGATCACTATTGGTCTGGGTAAAAGAGACTCTGTGTTAGGTAGTTAGGGTAGGGAGCAGTGCCCAAAATAATTGAAGGTGGGAAGAATCAACAACATACAGGACACCAGGAAAACACCCTCAGGGGGGTAGATAAAACAATACCCAGGTACCACCTGCCTGGCAGAGGGGGGGAAATGACTTTAAAGTCACCAAGGTGGACACCCGCCCCGATACCTAATGTGGCTTTGCCCCCCCCACCACCACACCCACTGTGGGGATGATGGCCATGACAGCTCCAATTGCCATGTAAGGACTAAAACTCCCCCACTCGGGCCTCCCTGGTGGCGCAGCGTTTAAGCGCTGCGCTATGGAGCTGTCGGCAGCGGCGACGTGAGTTCGACACCAGGCTGGGGAGATTCCCATATGGCACGGCAGACCTCTCCTGCCTCGCCCACTGCTCCCCACTCTGTCTCTAGTGAACCCTCTCGCCGCCCCACGCCTCTGGCCTGTACCCCAGCTTGTATGCATAAATAAATAAATCTTAAAAAAAATAAAACTCCCCCACTCAATGGAAAAGCAGAGGCAAGATCATGATTGGACAACCTCGCTGAGGGCAGTACCTGTATATTCCTCAACACCACAAAAAATATGAAACCCCACAATGCTGCAGGCATCCCTGAGGACACTGTCCACTTGTATCCTCTCCTGAATGTACTATTGCCAAATAAACTGAAGGTTTGCTTTGCCTGGATGTGGTTTTGAATTCTTTCCTTGCCATAGTCAAGAACTGAAGACCTCTCATTCAGTTAACAGGGAATAAGTGTGGAAGGAGGGAGACCAATTTGGAAGTTATTGCAGTACTCCATGAGAGAGATATTGATGAATTTAATTAGGATGGTAGCAGTGGAGGTGGTGAAAAGGGATTGGATTCTGGAGAACTTTTGAAGGTGAAACAGATAGGATTTCCTAAATGAACTGAATATATTGTGTGAAATTCTTTAATTTGAGAAACTGGAAAAACTGAATTGACATTTACTGAGATAGGGAAAAATGAGGCAGAACCACGTCTGAGGGAATGCAAACAAAGTTTTGGATGTGTTAAATTTGAACTGTTAACTAGACATCTGAGTACAGATGTTGCTTAAGCAGGTAGATCCATAGAGTTCAGGAGAGGCCTGGCCTGACTGAAAGTTTAATAGTCCTAAATTGTATATGGTATTTAAAACTATAGGACTATATGAGAACATCCAGAACATCAGAGAAGAGGTGCAAGAAATGAGCCTTTTGGATGCTCCAATTTTTTTAAATTATGAAGATTAGGAGAACGTAGCAGAGAAAATAGGGGGAAAAGATAGTGAGTTAAAAGAACTCAAGAGCATGTGGTATCCCACAAGCAAAGTGAAGAGATTATTTCAAGGAGGACAGAGTAATCACCTCTTAAATATTACTGATAGACTGCATAAGAGGGAGATTGAGAATCAACTCCTGGATTTGGCAATGTGTGGATCAATGGTGATCTTGATAAGCTGACTATGTGCCAGGCAAGGTGCTACATTATTTCCATGCATTATCTCACAATAACACCATGAAGTGGATGCTATTTTGACATAATTATTGTTTTACAAATAACATAAATTTTAATTTAAAGGGGTTAAGAAACTTGATCACTGTCACTCCACTGATAAGTGGTGGAGTCAAGACTGAATTCAGGTTTGTCTGACACCCAATACAACAACCCTGGCTCTTCTATAAAATGGGAGTTATATTAGTAACAAGGTCATGATTATTTTTAGTATTCAATATGATAATATGCATAAAGTGCTGCATGTAATACCTTTTGTGTGGTAAATAGTCAAGAAACAACTATTTTTGTAATTACAGGCACATCTTGCTTTATTGCACTTCACAGATACTGTTTTTTTTTTTTTTAATTGAAGGTTTGTGACAACCCTGCACAGAGCAAGTTTATATATAGGCACTGTTTTTCCAACAGTGTGTACACACTTGGTGCCTTTTTGCCACATTTAAAAAAGGCATGACCATTGTTTTATTAGAAATAACTCTATTGCAGACTTAGTAAGCATAGTGTAAACTTAACTTTTATAGGCACTGGGAAAAGAAAAAATTCATTTGACTTGCTTTATTTTGACATTCACTTTATTGTGGTGGTTTGGAATTAAACCTGCAATTTCTCTAAGGTATGCCTGTACTTTGTGATATAAGATTAAATATATTTTTTCAAAAATTTTATTTTAAATACGGTTTTCAAAATCTGATTCATTTAAAAATAATTTTATTACATTTGGGAATCATCTTTTTTCCACTGATGACTCAAATTTCTAGTTTTACGATGAAAACTTACACAATGACCCATTTTACAATAATCTTTTCAGAAACATTTCCTATTTTATAACAGGTGATATAACTATATGTACCTTCACCACCAAATACATTAAAAACAACCAGATCACAAGTAATTAGTGCCCGTGGTACTAATATAGTTCTCCATAAGATAGCATACTACAAAGAAAAGCGTACAAAGAAAAGGTGGTCTGTGTATAGAATTCACGTGATCTATGAGCTTGGGTGGGAGAAATTTCTTTTTATTTTCATTAACCTTTGACTGAAAATGAACATTGTCTTCAATAATAAATGTAGGTAACAAGTCACAATAATATTAGGACCTCATATTTTGTCAGAAATAGAAACAGATATTCTCAATTCACACTGCAATTGTAGCTATATCAAAGTATTTATATTTATCACTACTTCAAAATTATGACCTTTATCAAATATGTTGTTAGATACGGCTGACTACATTATGGAAGTTCATATATTACAATGCATTTTATTTTATTCATGTAAAAACATTATTCTGAGGTGTCAGTAGCACAAACACAAAAAAATCGAGAAACTGCTTGCTAGTAGTTCTACCTGCTTTAATCTCAAATATATTTTTACTGCCAAGTGGTAGCAGACTTTGTTTAGTATAAATGAAGAGTGTACTACAAAAAAAGTTTTCTTTATTAAAGACATAAGCATGTGACAAAAAATTAGACTAAGTCATTTGATTCCTGCCTTTTGAAAAAAGATTCATCTTATCCTTATCTGAGTAATTAAGGATTATATCTTCCCTCTTGAAGCAATGTGGCCTGTGATTTGTCCACTGAAATACCAACCCAGAGCACAAGCAGATAGATGTGGCTCCTCTGCTGTGAAATGAAATACAAAACTGTGTCATTTCCCTGGGAGATTGGGCTTACCCCAAATAAAGAAAAGTAAAAATTTAACACTGTTAAAAAAAAAATCTTCACCCCCTTGAGCTGATTATGGGCTCTCTGCCCTAAAGGATAAGCAGATAGAAAACTCTTCTTGAATTTCAATCCCATAAATCACTATAATACTTTCCTTTTCTCTTTATCATATCTTAATCTCTAATAAAAACATTTTCTACTTAAAAATTATAACAGACTTTATAAAAATCTGGTATTATAGAAAAGGAATAAAATGTTTCAAGTTATTGTAAAACTGCAATGAATTACTGTCTCAAATAGCCATTAAGTGGTATCTGTTTACTGATAATTTAGTTCACTCATTATTTCATTTATTTTTTAAGCAAATTAGGTACCAAAAAATGGGACAGATCATGAATTGTTGAGTGAGGGTAGGACTCTTAGAAATTCTATTTTTGTTTCTTTTATTAAAAAATTGGGATGATATTCAGTATTCAGTTTCACAGTAACTGGTACGCTTAAAGGTACTAGTTACTACAAAGCACATTCTCACACTTCATTCTATTTTTTTCTCTGTGTTTCTGTTTGGCTTTTTCCCCTATTAACCAGTATTCTTAATTTCAGAATTAAGATTTGTCTTTTTCAATTCTAGAAAATCCACTTGATTTTTTGATAGATTCCAATACTATGTGAAATTTTCCATCTGTTCATCCATTTGGCTCATCATATTTTCTATTTAATGATAATCATAGTTAATTAGAAGCCTTTTTCAGCTAACGTCAATATTTAGATCAGTTATGAGTCTGGTGTTATTATTTTCTTCTCTTTTGATTGTCAGTCACATATTCCTGGCACTTTGCATGACTAATATTTTGTTTGTATGGTGGACACTGTGAATAAAAGCACCATGAAGCTCCAGATGACATCTTCTACTAGAGGGTGGACCCTTGTCCTCTTTCATGAAGAACAAAGTGCTTATTATCTTCATCCAATCAAACAGTGAGCTGGACTGAAGTTTAGTATGTCAACCTCCGGTTCCTCTCTGTTCCTCAGGTGAGGCACTCTCAAGCTTCTGATTGAGAGATTAACAGGTTTCTGTTTCCTTTGTACTGAAAGACTGCAGGAAACTTGGTTTTGCCCTGCAGAGGTTTCCAGCTTAGCTATTTAGTGTCCTGATTCATAAAAAAGTCTGGCAAATTCATGATCCATAGATCAAGCATGTATGTACGGTACACCTCACTCTCTGAAAACACCCCTCAACAAACTTGTTCTGCAAAGGGCCAGAGAATATATACTTTTAATTTTGAGTACCATAAGGCCCTCATTACAACCACTCAACCCTGCCAACATAGTGAGAAAGCAGTCACAATATGTAAGTGAATAAGTATGGCTGTGTTCTGATAATACTTTATTTATAGACACTATGATTTGAATTTCATGTAATTTTCACTTGACACAAACTTTTCCTTTTAAT
Source organism: Scalopus aquaticus (assembly GCA_004024925.1). NCBI lineage: Eukaryota > Metazoa > Chordata > Mammalia > Eulipotyphla > Talpidae > Scalopus > Scalopus aquaticus. Next base: position 3,479 of record PVIJ01006379.1, on the reverse strand, counting down.
ATTATCAACCATTTAAACAATGGAGAAACCATTTTTGGCTTGTGGAATGTACAAAGGTAGGCAGTGAACTAAATTTGGCACAAGGGCCACAGTTTGCCAACCTCTGCTTTATAAGGACATTAATCTGTAATACTGTCAGATTTCATTTTGCTTTTATCAGATTTTGAAGAGGTATGTTACTGCATTACCGAATTTGTGATTCTAAAATAACTTAATTTTCACCATAAATATATATGGATGATAGAGAACAACCAAACATACATTCAGAGCCATGATATACAGTTGAAGATTACACCTAATCCATTTTGTGTGGGGTAAGTGGTGGCCATAACTAGGTTCTCCAGTTAAATGACATGTTCCCAAAATGCGCTTAATGAAAATCTGTCCATTGGCAAATGGCTAATTAATCTAGACAAAGATAATGATAAGTTCTAATACTTATTGAGAACTTACATGTGTTTTATATTGTATTCTGTGCTTAATGTGCAATATCTCATTTAATTCTCAGAAGATCCATGTGAGAAAAACACTATGTACCTCTTTAATGGTCTGAGGGTTAGATAACTTGCCCCAGGAAATGGCACTAGTAAGTATTGGATCTAGAATATAGATCCGGGTCTTATTCTGAAATCTGTGCTCATAATCACTTCCCATGTCTTGGGCCTTTGGGATAGCATGTGAAATGTAGAAATGGTGAACCCCAGCATCTACTGTATAATCAACTCTAATGACATAGAATAAGGGTGAATAGCCCTAGCATATCTCTCTCCTCTACAGGAATCCTTGGAATGCTTTTTATATCACACGTTATCCATGACAGGCAGGTTAAGGGTTCTAGAATCCAGATGTGTGAACAAAAGACATTGGCTAAGGATTATTTGATGCCACTGTTAGCATGTTTCATCTGCACAAATATACTGTGGAACTGACAGGTATTTAGAAAAATGACCATATATATTATATACATATGGGAATAAAGTCAACTTGTAGATTATTCAGAGAGAATCTAAAAACTTTATAACTTACCTTGATTAGAATGGAGAGGTAACAGAACGTAATAGTAAAAGTCAAATTAGGTTTATTATTCAGTGACATCTTTTATAAAAATTAAGTGAAAGAGAAGGAGGCTGAAATTAGGGATTAAACTCCAGTTTTAAATTAGATAAACTATAAATAATGGAAAGAGCTTAAACTTTGGTGTCAGGAAGATCTAAGCCATAAACACAACCTTGCTACTCATAAGCTGTATGATTTTGAGCAACTTACTTAAGCTCTCTGCATTTCAGTCTCTTCATCATAAAATTATTCTAGTTACATATATACCAGAATTTTTTTATTGTACTTTCAGTGAGGGGTGAATAATGTAATATAGTTTTTATACTATAGTACGTGCTCAATAAAAAGTACATATTATCAGTATTTACTAACTTTTTACCTCTGAGTTGACGCTATTTCCTTTGCAATGAGAGAACTTAGTGGTTAATACCATTCACAATATACAGGGAGACAAACCAATGCATAACAGTGACAGGTGAGTTTACATGAATATACTATTGAAATGGTATTAAACATTCTGTTAACCTTCTTTTTGAATACAGCAAAATCATGCCTAGTATTTGCCTAGAAAGCTTAATTGTCACTGGTACTACAAAGTATTGATTATTAGTATCTACTACTAGCAAAGTTATTAGGATTAAAATTGGTACTGTTTTTACTATTTGATACTAAAAGTCCTCTTGGCAGCTAAACTAAATAAAACCAATGGCGGAAGCTGAGACTAAGAGGGGTGAATAGCACAAGAAACAGAAAGCTGATGTTTCTTATGTGTAGATTTTCCTCCAACCTGATTAGAAAGTTCACAGTTATAAAGTGACATTAAATGCTTCATTCACCCAATTTGCCGGTGATCCTCTATACTACCAAATTCAAAGATCTATATTATGAACTGAGTCTTTAGAAAGATATTACAGATATAAGAAAGACAAAACATTTATGAAGGAAAGACATAAATATAAGTTCAAATTACTAATTATAATACTATAAAAATTATGTAAGAAAAGAATGAAAACAAAATTGAATTATTCCAAACAAACCTGAGGTGGATTCTGATCTGGTCTTTGTTTCAGAGCTGCGTTCTGCTGGCAGAGGCACTGAGTGTCTCAGGGCATGAGTTGTTTTTGCAGGTATTTCTACTTCAGCAGAGCTTCCTAGCTGTTCATGAAAAATATTTTTTCTTTGTAAGTAAATCATATTACTAAATGAATAAAATATACTAAAAATTGTAGCATGTAGTATTATGTTCCTTCATCTCCCTTCATTCTATGCCTGACCTTTGCCTAAGACTCCCGTTATAAGCCAACACCCATCCAAACAAAATTCAGTATCTTTTTGGTCCATTTAAACGCTACCTTGTTTTTTTCTTTGGTTTCAGGAAGTGACTCTTTGTTGTTTTTTGTCCACAATGATTTAAGTTCTTCATAAATTTGCTGACTTGTAGCATATGCCTTTTTCCCAGCTACCTAATTAAGACAAAAAGTAAATCAAACAACATGTTTGTAAAAGTTAAAATATATTAAAATGTATGGCACATATTTCATAGGAATAACAGGTCAGAATCAACAGAAATAAATAGAAATATAGGTATCAAGCTCTAGATCAAATAAGTCACCATATCTACATTTTATATGAAAAATTATTTGCCTCCTATGAAATACTAAAAAACGTATACATACCATAGTCACCCCTTACCTAGTTTTACTTTCTACTGTTTCAGTTACCTGTAGTCAATTGAGTTGGAAAATACTACACATAGTAAGTTATTTTGAGAGACTATATTCACATAACCTTTATTACTGTATATATATTTTACTAATCCTTCTCTCCTATTATTATTTGTTGTTAATCTATTACTGAGCATAAGCTATAAGTTAAAATTTATCAAAGTCACTAATAGAAAAAAATAGTATATATACTATCCATGGTTTCAGATATCCACTTGGGAGTCTTGTAATGTATCCTTTGAGGACCAAGGGGCACTTCTACATAGTTAATACAACACCAAGAGTAAATCCTAATGTAAACCGTGAACTGTGGGTAATAATAATATGTTAATATAGGCTCATCAATTATAATACAACACTCTAGTGGGAGATGTTGAAAACAGAGGAGGCTATGCCTATTTAGTAATAGGGGTGTATGGGAAATCTCTGTACTTTCCTTTTAATTTGACGGTAAGCCAGTAACTGCCGTAAAAAACCAGTCTTTAAAAAGATATAGTTTTACTAATCCAAAAGGATACATGCACCCGTATGTTCATTGCAGCACTGTTCACAATAGCAAAGGTATGGAAGCAACCCAGATGTCCAAAAATAGATGATTGGATCCAGAAGATGTGGTACATATACACAATGGAATACTATTCAGCATGGAAAGAAGATAAACACATGCAATTTGCATCGACATGGATGGAATTAGAGGGG
>PVIJ01006378.1:0-92692 GCA_004024925.1 Scalopus aquaticus | reverse complement strand
GCACAAAATGGAAGAGAGGAGAATACAGGGGACCATGGAGATGGATCACTGGTGAATTGGTGGTGGGCTGCCCAAGGGGAATACAAAATGTAAAAGACATAAATAACAATTAAAAAAAAATGGCCTGGTGAGGATGTGGAGAAAAAGAACTCTCATGCACATAGTGAGGTCATACTGGCCCAATGGAAAACAGCATGAAGATTTCTCAAAGGATTAAAATGAATCTACTATATGATCCAGCAATATCACTTCTAGGCCTCCACCTGAAGAATGCAAAACCACTGATTTAAAAGTATGGATGTACTCTATGTTCACTGTAGCACTACGTATAGTTATCAACCTATGGAAATAAACGAAGTGTCCAAAACAGATGAGTAGATGAGAAAGATGTGGTATGTAGATACAATGGATTACTAATCAACTATAAAACAAAAAAGATATACTCTTGCTATTTGTGACAATATGAATGGAACTGGAGTGGATTATGCTAAGTGAAAAAAGTCAGATGAAAAAGACAAATACCAGATGGTGTTACCTAGATGTGAAATGTGGTGGGACAAAACAGAGGATCTGATTCTAATAACAAACCCGAGAAATCTGAGTAGGGAACTGAGGCTACCAGAGGCACAGTGGGAAGAGAGGAAAGCAAAGCAAGGAAGGAAACTCTGGACTATGGTGGAGGACTATGGATATCTTGGTGGGTAGTGTGGTGTGGTAGCAATACCTGAAGGGGTTAGTGCTTTACCTCTAAAACACAAATAACGAGGCAAACCAATGCTACCTCAAAAATTCTTGCTTTTTAGCTTAACTTTTTATCTTCTATTTGAAAAGAAAGTAAAGAATTACCCTTCTCTCAGCATAGGCTGATAGAGCTTCAGTGTGAACTGTTACAGGTTGACTTCATTTTCCCTATAATTTTAATAACTTTATATTTTTCAGAAACCAGTGAGTTAATTTTTTCCTAGACTTTTTTAAATTACTTGAAATTACTCTTGGTAAAAAGTGATGCGTGTTTATGTTTATCTCACATTTAGGCCAAATGATTCCAATAAAATGTGAAATAGAAAACAGCAGGTTGCAAATCTTTATTTTGTGTATTTTTGAGCACAAATTGCTATTTTTGTATAATTGCAAAAATATAAGTCTGCATTTTATTTTTTAATGCCAAGACTTAATTGTTGGAAGATAGAGGTTGATTGCAATGTAAAGGTGATGAGTGGTTGTGATAATGAGGTGAATGTCAGGACATAAGTGGTATTTTTTTAATCATCACTACCATTGCACAGATTATCCATTGTGACATGTTGTATTAAAAACATTTCGATAGGAGTCAAGAGACTACTCTTCAGTCAGTTTGCTATGAGATCTTATCTGTCTATCTGCACATGTTCTCCAGTTTAATGTCCTTAACAAGAAAATAATTACTTGATCTCTAGGGTGTACTGAGAATTAAGTACTCCAAACCTTATCAGGTTCTTGGACATATGGTGAAATAAAAAGGTCAAATAACTCATGTCGGAAGAATCAGTGAAAGCAATGTGTCAAGTTGTGGATTTCCTAAAGCTCCTAATTTGTGAAAAAAAAAAAAAAAAAGAATCAGCTTTTAAAAAAAGTTTTCCTTTAACACCATTGACTGAAGACACTGGATCATCATGGCGAATACTTGGGGAGGTGGGAGATAACCATTTATTGGTGAATTATCAAGGTTAAATAATTGCATAAATAATCCATCTTTTATACCATACTTTCAGTCTGATAAGGCAACTTGATCTTCTGCCAGAATACTTAATAAAATGGTCACATAAATTGGTTACTATTTTTATGATCACCAATTTTATTTTCCCATCCATAAAGCAGAGATCTCTCTTTGTATAATTGAACTTTGATGTCTGTTTATTGGAAGAACAAACCAATTACTTGAAATATTCAGTGTTTGTAATCCTTTGTTATGTGAACGATGATGATCTCTTTAGGTCCTGTTCAATGAATACACAAGTAAATCTTACAAACCATCATTAATTTCCAAGGGTGATCTCCTTTCCTTTCTTTTTCGATTTTTTTCTAAGGTTTGGATTGTGGTAGAGATTTACAAATCAGTTCAGAGTTTCTGGGAAAATTAAGTTTCTCTTTTAAATAGTGTGAACATTTTAAAGGGATCAACAAAGAAATAGATATAAGAGGCAAACAAAACTTGTTGAAACACTGTGACTGATGAAACATTTCTTGAGGACATAGAAATGGTTGGCCATGAGACCAACTGACAATGTACAGTGGAGATTACATTTCTCAGGAAAATGAGCAGGGTCTAGGAATTAAAGTACTTAAAATGTAATGCATTTTCTATTTAGTGTCCCTTAGCTACTACCATTCATTGGGTTATTCAAACTTGGCCCTCTTCCCCAATTCCATAATTTGTACACTCTTCTGGTAAGTGTATTTTTCCCCATCCTTGCCTCACACATATTAATTCTGTAAGTTTCAGCTTAAATGTCCTTTACTTCAAAAGGGCAATTGCTGGTTCTTCCAAATGCTTCAACCCATCCAAGTTATTCCTTTATATTCTATAGTATCCTTATGTATCTATAAAGTTTTGCCAAATTATAATTCTATATTAATTTTTGTGAGCACCATCCTGTAAATCCATGAAGGCTGAGATCATGTCTATTTTATTCATTTCCATATCTTCAGGAATGGGCACAGTTATCACATGGAAGATGTTCAATGAATATCAAGGAAAGGGAGGGAGATAGAATAGGATTCTGTGTATGTCACCACAAAATGAAACTATAAAATAAGTCATATGTATTATGAGTACAGAGACAATTACATTGGCTTAATGTAACCACAGATGTTTACATGGAAAACGGTGTGTGAAACGCAGATCATTTACCAAATAAAATATTTGTTTATAATTTCAAATAAAACTTATCTACTCCAAGCAAAGGGATGATAAAAACTCACATATTTAAGAGTTGTTCTTGGCTAATAGTTTTATGTATGTACATTGTGTTTTGCTTTTGAAAATGATTCCCCCAATGTTTTCCATCAAAAATGAATACAAAATGAAGAGCAGATATTTTATTCTTTCTGTTTGAAAATATAATGTGACAACTTCTAGGTTGTTATAACAGGTGTTTCAAGATCTGTTGTTAGCCATCCCATCTCTACTTTTCTAAATTTAGTGTTAATTTTCTAACATTGAGGCCACACCGGTGGCGCAGCGGTTGAGCGCTGCACTGTGGAGCTGTCGGCAGCGGCGACGTGAGTTCGACGCCGGCCGGGGAAAATCCCACATGGTGGGGCAGACCTCTCCTGCCTCACCCACTGCTCCCCTCAGCAGTGTACTTCTGATCTGCCTGTTCTGCTCCCTACTCTGTCTCTGGTGAACCCTCTTGCCGCCCCACGCCTCTGGCCTATACCCCAGCTTGTATGTAAAAAAAAAAAAAAATTTTTTTCTAACATTGAAATTTAGTCTTTATGACCTTACACATGGAAGATCATATCTTCTAATAAAGGTAGGCAATATCCTTATGAAAATTGACATTACAGATTCAGTTAATTTTGATAATTATTTCATACTTTTAAAAAATGATTGATTTTATTTATGCATACAAGAACCTGGGTCCAGGCCAGAGGTTGGGGGGTGAGAAAATTCACCAGAGACAGAGTGGGTAGCACTCTGAAATACACTGCTGAGGGGAGCAGTAGGTGAGACAGAAGAGGTCTGCTGCACCATGTGGGTCAGCTCCCTGGCCAGGGATCGAACTCATGGCACAGTGTCTGGCAATAGCTTGATAATGCTGAGACTTTAGCCCCTGCATCACCAGGGAAGCCCTATTTCATATGTTTTTATGCAGTAGTCCATCAGCAAATGTTATTAGAGACATTCATAGCAGTATTGTCTTTCCAACTAGTCAGGAAGTTTATTGCTATCACAATAGACCCTTGGATGAACCAATGGGTCATGTAGGTTCTCCTGATTTATCCCTTTAATTCTCAGTTGAAGAAACTGAAGCCAAAGATGATGAATGCTCAAGAACACACCCTAAGTGCACAACAGGTCAAAGACTGGGGCGTATGGCATTGATTTCCATTCCAGTGTGATTTTCAGCACACAGCACTGCCAGGTTGTAAATGTTTGTGACCCATGAGGATGCTGTGTACTCTGAATTTCTTAAGTTAAAGTTACTTTTAGTCATCTCAAATTTAGCCCTTACTAGAAGGAATTATTATTAACATCTTCGAAGAATGTGGAAGAACATAATAAGTATATGAACAGATACTGAAATTAGCAATAATTAAGAAACACACTCCACCAAAAGTAATTACTTAAACATTAGCTTAAAATTGCAAGTGTTTAATTTGTGGATTTGACACTTTTAAATTAAACACATAGAATATTCATTATGTATTTCCTTCTTTCTTGGTTTTGTAAATTGCCGACATATGCTACAGCTCATATTTCTTGGAGTAATTATATTCTCTCTCTTTTTACCTAAATTACACACATTTAAATATTATTATGAAAATAACTTTTTCATTAACTTTTCTTCCTGGGATCACTTTGGCAGTACATTAAATTTCATTACCATATTCTTTACATATTGCTAATATGATAATGGTTGCATTCTGATTCATTTATTTTCACTATATAATTCAGATTTTAATTATTAAAACTTACTGAATTACATCTGCACAATTCCTCATAATATTTTCCTATTATATTCTATTGTGTTTCCTATTTATTATATTCCTACTATAGGTATATAATTTACCTATTATATTCTACATCTGTCCCTATCTTAGTCAACCAAACAGGGTATCCTTATTCTGGATAAATTGTAATAAAACATGTCAAAAATACACCCAAATGTTTGAAACTTAGTGAACACTATTCATTTTTATTATAGCCCTAAAAAGAAAAATAATCTTCAAAAACCAAAACACTATTGATTTTCAAAGCAACCATGTGGAAACTTTCCTTTTTTTTTTTTTCATTTGAAAGTAGAAGCAGCTTGTAACAATTTATAAAGAATAAACTGCTCTTACTTTAAGAAAGCCAAAATGAAAAATAAGGTAAATGTTTTTACTTGGTTTGGGACATATTTCTTTTGCTCATTTGTATTAATGAGTTCTTTTAATACTTATAATATTCCGTTATTTTTGTATGTTTGTTCCTTGTCTTGTTCTTAAAAGGCTTTGATATAATTTTTAATTGCTTTTCATTTAGTGATTAGAGTGTGTAACATAAAGGCTAGAATCTGTATCAAGCACACAATGTCGTTTATTCATCAATGATTTAAGTATACACTCTGACACCTACACTCTGTGCTAGGTGTCAGCTTTGTCTTGTACAAAATGGACATAATTTTCACCTTAATTGGGAAGGAAGAGAGCACAGAGAAGTGGGAAATAATGTATTAAAATGGAGCATGATAGTGGGGTGCCACTCTAGCAATTCATGTATGGAAGCCCAGAAATTCTACCAAAGGATATAATATATGAATGGAGTTTAGTGAGTGTACAATCATTGCCCATTTATTTTGAGACAATAAAGCAATCAAGTTTGTGTAAACAAAGAGAAAAATGACATACTTGATGAACTGGAAGATATTTGTAGAGACTAGAGGACAGAATATGAGAGAAGCAATGATGAAAAGGAGCTGGAGGGGATAGAGAAGTTAATCATAAAAATTCCTATAAGGTGACCCTCTACCCTCTTAAGGAATTTTTTATGGATTACCTTTTTTCAATGTAAGATTTTTTTAATTGAGCTAATGTTATTTTAAATCACTGTATTATGGGGAGCAGAGGGTCACCCCTTCAAGTGATAGTTACACTGTGGCTATAACTCTTAAATAGTTTTACTTTGTTGAAAGGACAGTAGGAAACTTATCAAATGTATAAGCATGGAGGTGACAAGTTCACAATTCTCATAGCTATTATTGAAGTTGGGTGAGGCAAGATAGATGCAGTTAGAGGATTATTAAATTACTCTTGTTGGGAAATGTTGATAATATAGGCAAGTATAGTGATGATGAAGGTGTGGAGATTCTTTGAAATAGAGGGTTAAACTTTAGTCAGTGCTACCATTTTCTGTGCTAATAATGCTCATGTGTCAGTACAGTTGCTTAGTTTGATCAATTCAATGCCAGAAAATCAGTCGGACCTATTCTTTCACTGAATGATGGAAATGTCCAACACAACCAAGTACATGGGTAGATTGCATGAGTACAAATGACTGACTACTTGTATGAAGAGATTAGATGCACCACCTTAAATAATCAGTTATAGTTCACTGATTAAGTGAATGTAAATGGCATCCCGTATATGCTATGAAGGCAAAACCTACTTCTCATTGTTATCTTAAATTTGTTCATGTTTTTTAAGTCTTTTCATGTGGGGTATGGCCATGCCTGGTATTTCTCCCTCAAACAAGGACAAGTAGATGAATATGAATCACAACAATGGTCGGGATTAGGTTTATGATGGAAGGAAAGCATTTGCCAAATGTAAAAAATAGAAAATTAAAATTGGGAACCCAGTAAGAACCCAGAAGATAAACAAAAATTAGGTTAGCTATTAGGTCATGGACAAGAAGATGTAAACAAGAAAAACATATGCTACTCATTCAAACTATGTGGTTCTGAATGTAGAATGCAAATCACTAGCTCGAGTAAAGGCAGGTTTTAAAAGAGTTTCTCTTTTTTACTTGTGGAAATGACTAGACCCAGTCTTCAAGTTTCAGGAGAAAGAAGCAAGAGAAGCAGAAGATAAAAGAAATACATGTTAATACAGAAGGACTACACTCCTGTATGAGATGGAAAGAGAGTACAAAGCATTAGCTGTGAAGTGGAGACTCAGTGCATGAGAAGGAAGGTCAGCAAAGATGTTGAGAATGAGATAAATTTAGATGAATCAAGAGAAGTTGAGGGAGAGCAGATTTGTACTAAAGTTCAGTAGGAGTGAGATTTAAACAAGAGAGGTATTGTCTTCTGGTGAATATTGTAGCTTTTCAGATTTGATAGAAAAGGGGGAAACAATAATTTTAGCAGTTTTACATCTTTATAAATGAAGAGGGATAAAGTAAGGAATAATTTTGAGTAACCACTCATGTTATTTTTCTATTTACAAATATATTATGAGTATTATATTTCAGTAAAACAAAATTTATATCAATTATTTCAAACTGCCTTTACCTCTCAAAATTGTAAAATATCTAAAGCATCACAAAGGATTATAGTTCTGGCTCCAATTTAAACTTTATTAGCATTAATGATTCATGTTGATATGAAAATGTTCAAGAACTAATCAACACCCTTTTTTCTATCAAGAGAAGGAACATAAAACTGAGGAAATAGATATTGATTTGGATAATGTGGTCCAAAAAAATCTGAAGGCAAGAGGTGCTATTAGAGAATCACTGATGTAAACAAACCTGGAAGCCTTGGATTATATAAAAAGAAAAACAAAGTCATAAAGTATATGGGAAGATCCATAAAGATGCAAAGTAGATTTAGTAGGTGTAGCCAAATTACAGGCAGAAGAAATATTCAAAAGAAAAAAAAAACGCAATTCACATAAACTGATATTAAAAAGTGGGGAATTTTTTGTTTGAAACGTAACAGGAAAAAAATCTATGACTCACATAATGTTTTCTACACAATCACATGGATAAAAATAACTGGAATTCAAACTGTTGTCATTTGTGCTCACCACAAATGACATTCATTATCACCTCCCTTCACTGGTTTTGTGCCTTAATGCCAATCTGTAAAAGTTCTCACTTAACATCTTCTTTTGACCATTAACTTTGATTGCTGGCACCAGTCTTCCTGAATACAGTGTATTTGTTCTTATAAAACAAGAAATTAGAGAAAAAACTTGTGAAAAATCCCACGAGATAGGAGAATATCCTCAAAGGTAGCAGATGATAATAAATATAAATGTGAAAGAAGGCAGCCAAAGTGGATTTATTCACTCATATTGTTTCTACTCTGTGCTAAGCACTGAGCTCTAAGCATTAGAGTTCAGGCAGCAACACCTGGCTGGCCAGAAAGCAAAGAAACTCTCAAAGATAAACAAATACTGTCAAAGGACGCAGGAACCAACAGGAAGTGGCAAATGTGGAACAATTTGAGCATAAAAAACAAAAAATGATTGCAAATGATTGTAACAAATTGAATATATAGACAGTTATTAGCAGGCCTCCCTGGTGGTGCAAGGGATTAACTCTCAGCACTATGAAGCTGTCACCAGTCACTGCAGCACAAGTTTCATCCCTTGCCAGGGGGCTTCCCACATGGCACAGCAGAACTCTATCTCTCCCACTGTTCCCCTCAACAGTGTATTTCAGTCAGGCTGCCTGTTCTGCTTCCCACCCTGTCTCTGGTGAATCATCTCACCCCCGCCCCCACATCTCTGGCCTACACCCCAACTCTTGTATGCATAAATCAATAATCTTTTTTTTAAAAAAAAGTCATTAGTACTGATATGCAATAAGGAAGAAGGAGACCACTTCATTCTGAAAATAATAACAGTATCAACTCATTCTACAGCAGAGGGTACATTTTCTTGGCAATTAATAATTGAAAGAAAATGATTAGACAGTCTGCTTTTCTTTACAAAGTCTTTTTTATTATAGCTTGTTTTAGTTCAAGCTGTTATAACAAGTTACCATAGGCTGGGTGACTTAACCAATAAGTATATTTTTAATCACATTTCTGAAATTTCTCACATCCAAGCTACCAGTGCTGGTGAGGTCTTGTGAAGGTCCATTCCTGTTTTACGGAGGGCAACCTTCTCTTTGTAGCCTCACATGCCAGAGAGCAGAGCAGTCATTTTCTGGCCTCTCTTATAAAGGCAATAATACCATTCATGAAGAATTCACCTCATGACCTAATCAACTTAGAGAAAAAACTTGTGAAAAATCCCACGAGATAGGAGAATATCCTCAAAGGTAGCAGATGATAATAAATATAAATGACTCCATTTACAATAAATATAAATGACTTTATATAAATATAAAAGACTCCACCTCCAAATTCCATCACATTAGGGATTAGAGTTCGACAAATAATTTCAGAGAGACACAAGCATTCAGACCATAGCATAGCCAATGAGTGGTAGTTTCTAGTGTCCTTAGTTGATAAAGGGCATTTTCTCATTTCATGGTATTTAACATGAATGTTGAAAAAAATATTGAATTAGTAAACATTTTATAATTCTTAATGAAATAATTGTTTTGAATATTAATCAAAGATTATTTTAAATACTAGTTGAAATGTTAAGGAATCTTTACAATGGAGCCTCAGGTTGTTCACAACTGAATGTCTCTGATGGTAGCATCACAAAAATGAGGCTAAGAGATAAGCCCATTTCCCTGCCTTCCATGTTGTAGGCAGAATGTAACCAGACACAGCACAACCAGACACTATTTCCAAATGGTGCATGCAATAAAATACACACAAGAGATGTGTAGTTGTTTTGCAAAGGGTTATCTGACAGTATTAAAGTCTCTGAGCTAATATCCACCTTCTGGAAAGGAAGAGAGGAACAAGAAGAAACAAAGGGAGTAACCACACTAATCTAGAAGGTAGATCATTTTTCAGGATACTAACTGTATTTCTCTAACAAGCCAGAGACATGCAGGAGACAAGACTACTCTAGGGGCACCCTCTTCCCCACCTCTGCCTCCCTCCTCCCCCACAAAACCAAAATAAAACATATGAAAACTACGTGGTACTTTATTTAAACAAACTACACAAAAAAGACATTTTAACATAACTGAAGGAATTTGCTTAACTATGGACAGTGTATAAATGATAATAGCTGGTGTTAATATATGTGTGGATAGTAATAAAATGCTTTTGTAAGGAAAATCTACATTCTTTAGTGATACACACTAAGATAGGGTAATATTGCAGTCAATAGTTTCTTTAAAATACTTCAGCAAAGCAAACAAACAAAAAAAGGAAGAACTTGTTTAGATGAAGTAGATACAGCAAATCTTGATATGTGATTAGCCCATGGGAGTTTTGCACTATTTCCACTACTTTTGTACATATTTTTAAATATTCATATTTTTAAAGCTGTTAAAAAACCCAGGTGATAAGTGATGATGGTTTAGATATGAGTAGTTGTAATAAAAAGTGGATAGAATTAGAAAATATTTAGAAAGTAGATCTTTTCCACTCTCCAACCTGCCCCCAGTCTGCTCCTACTCCTGTATTCCCTGTTAATGACTTAATCAGCTATTCAGCACCCGCACCCAAGCTGATCTGATCTCTCTCTTGTCCCTTTTCACTTACTACCAGTTACAATGTCTCTGACATATATCCTTTTCTTTCTACTCCCAGAGTGCTGGAAAGACTTAGCACTCTTAATGACTTATGTCTCTCCTTTCCCACATGACTATCAGAATTCTCTTTCTCTAACTTAACACATAAAATCAACTAGACACAATCCACGCACCCCCCTCCCCCAGCCTTTTCAGCCTCTTCTCTTTACACACCTGCTTCTGTACAGTAGGTTCTACTTGTGTGTTTCTATCAGCAAGTTCTAGATGACTTTGTGTTTCTTCAGCCCCAGGCTTTTGCTTAAGTGCTCCCTTTATTTCATTCATTTCTAAAAAATTGAAATCATCATCCAAGTCCTTTATGAATCTTTACCAATCCCACTCTGCACTCCCAACCAGAGGACCAATTCATAGCACTCTTACAGAAGTCTCAGTAGAAATACTATCAGCTTTTGCTGATGAAGTAGCTGATTCAATGTCTCTCTCCACTTTTTTATTGTGGACAAATCGAGGACAAAAATCATGTCTTATCCATTTTTATTTATTAATCCATTTTTATTTTATGGCCTCAGTAGTTAATAGACATATACGAAATGGCCAATGATTAGGGCATGATTTTTTTATCTATATTTTCTTTTGAAAATAACAATGATGCATTAGGATTGATAACTAAAGAATGAAGTATGAATAAATTCTCTTTTTTTGCCTTACTTAACCAACTGTGGTTTGCTTATTAGAGACTGAAATAAAATATACTTGACTTCATTGTGTCCAATTGAGAATACTGCCCTGCTCTCTTTTCAAAGTTATAAAAGAAACTATTTCTCAATTGTTTTCTTACAAATATGATTCTCCTTCCTATACTTCTGCCTAAATTTGCTTGCACAAGTGTCAGGTATGAGAAGTCACAATGTGTCTTCTCTGGTAAGTTAATAGGTCATTAGCAAAACTACTTTAGGTGAGGGTAGGTGGTTATACACCTTCGTATAATTTCCTCCTGCCAACTGTTCACTGGCCATTTAGGGAAAGAGCAATATTGTTAGACTTTATGGTAAAGAAAGCAGGGAAACTGATGAAACCCCAGTCCACACAAATTGTATCTCAATAGTTCAGCATGAGAAACAGTGTTTACCAGAAGTTTGCTCAAATTACCAATTCTGAACAAAACATTTTGATCAGTTTCATAGTTTTCTATTCATGCTTAGCAGTGGTGTCCAAATTTGAGGGAATCTCTTGGTGCATTTCTATTACAGCAGGGTAGCAGAAATGGAGAGATGGCATAAACTGGCATTTCAATGTGAACTTTATCTCTAAGCTTAATTAGAATTAAGTACAGATGTTGTTGTTTACCTGAATGATACGGGGAAATAGACTCTTGTTCCATTGCCTTCTTACCTATATACCGGTGGTGGCAATGAAATAGAAAGGGGAGTAAGGTTATGGGAGGCGAAGACAAATGGAAGGAAGATTCTTGCTAACTACTTTTGACTTTTATTATGTGATGATACAAAGATTAAAAAAAGTCATCTAAATACTGTAAAAATTCCAGGAAGAACCTTCTTATCTATAGATGAAATGTGTATTATGTGTGCCGTATGGCATGATATTGTGTCTTACCCATTCAACTGATTGTTTGCTTTTTCTTCCTGTCATTCATTGTGCAACCAAAAAATAATGAAAAGTATGATATGATATGGGTTTATTTGATATTGAAACTTGAGCGCTTCATGTATGTTCTTATATTATCCAACAACTATTGAAGTATCACTCAGATATGGATCATGGCATGCATAATAAAAATTAAAAATTAAATTTATCAAAAAAAGTTGTTCAGATTCACTAATAGTTCCACATAGTTTTTGCTAAAGTCATTACTTATACAGAATAAAGTAGCTTGCTAATTACCTTCAGCCTTTTATAACACTGGTCAACAAATTTTTACAAAAGTCATGTTACTGAAATAAAATTAGTCATTTCCCATCAATTTACATATGCTCAACACCAATATGACAGTCAAATTCTAATTTTGGCTCTAGTTTTTTTTTGTAATCTGCAATAAACGGATGTTTACATCACGAAATGCATGCCAATAGTAATAGGCCTACGGTTAATACCTGTAAAAAATCAAGTCATAGACTATTTCTTAGATTTCTTCGCTTGTCTCTTAGACAGCTGTTCAGGAGCATCTCTGGAGAGTGTCCAGCAGTACTCAGCCATCATTGCAGTGGGCCATTTTCCCTGGTATCTTTGTTCCATTGATGTGATATCTTGATGAAAACGTTTGCCATGTTCATCACTAACCATACCACAGTTTTCAGGGAAGAAATCCAGATGGGAATGAAGGAAGTGGATCTTTAGAGACATATTGGAGCCAAGTTTCTGATACTGCATCAGCACGTCTTCTACTAGTTTATTGTAGTTTCTGTCCTAACATTCCCAAGAAAATTTGTAGACGCTGGGCAAAAAGCATTCCATGCTTGTTTTGCATCACCCTGCAGCAAATTGTTGAACCGGTCATCTTTGAAGAGCTCTCGAATCTGAGGACCCACAAAAATTCCCTTTTTAATCTTTGCTTTGCTGAGTCGAAGAGATTTTTTCATGCAGGTATCGGAAAGCTGGCGGGGTCCAGTCCATGGCTGTCACTAAATTCTTCATCAAACCTGGTTTGATGTGAAGGGGTGGTAGCAGGATTTTGTGAGCCTCGACCAGAGCTGGGTGCTAGATATTCTTCTCTCCAACTGCTACATTTTGTCTGCGAGTCCATTCCTTCTGCAAGTAGTGCAGTTTACTTGCGTGGCTATCCCACTCACCTAAGAAACACAAGTATTTTGTATATCCCTGTTGCAGTCCCATTAAAAAGGCAAGTAGCTTCAAGTCACCACAGATGTGCCAGCTGTACTTGTTATCCTCAATGGAATTCAGTAGCTGCTTTAAGTTATCATATGTCTCTTTCATGTGGACAGCATACGCTGCTGGAATAGATGGAAGACGGTTTCCATTGTGCAAAAGCACAGCCTTAAGACTCAGTTGAAGAGTGTAGAAATAGTCTCCATTCTTGTAGGTCATGAGTGATTTCTAAGGCATTCATGAGGCCCTCAATATTGGAACAAAGCACCAGGGTACTTCCCTTTCTGAAGAAAAGCTCCAACTGCTGGTTGTGCTTTCGATATAAAGTAATTGTGACATCTTCTTCTAGAAGATTTCATTGTTGGAGTCTTGATCCTAGCAATTCTGCCTTGTTCTTGGATAAGTCCAAATCACAAACCAGGTCATTTAGTTCTTCCTGTGTTAGTCTGTGTGGGGTTGATGATGCACCACAGTGAAAATCTGGATCACTGTATGCTGATGGAACAGGAGAAGAACAGGTCGGCTCACCCTTGTCCTCATCAGATAAATCAGGAGAATATTCTGCTGGAGGTTCTGGAACAGGAAGTCCCTCACCATGTGGAACTAGTATCTATGCAGACAGAATGTTTGGGTAGACTATTCTCAACTTTTTTGCTTCATTATTCCTCTGAAAACAGGAGGAACCAAGCAGAAGTAACAGTATTTTATGTGGTTGCTTGACTCTCTCCACACCATGGGGACTGCAAATGACATTGATGGTCTTTTGCCATTGAACCACTGTGAAAGTTGTGTTGTACATGTATTACAGCATATATGTGGGGCTCAAGACTTGTCTTGGTCACCAACCTTGCATCCGGAGTAAAGATGATAAGCCTTCTTCACTTGAGAAGTGATACTTTTCTTTTGGTTGGCAAATGTCATTTCCCCACAAATAGAGCAGAAATTGTCCACACTATTAACACACTTTTGAGGTATTACTGTTCCATATTGTGCCTAAATAGATAAAACAATAACAGTTCTATATAACAGTAGCTTCAGCTGTCTTGCACAAAGTCTGAAATGTTTTCAATGCTCAACCTTTCCGATGGGGCTTTATCTAATGCACTGCTGACATCAGCTGAGTTCAGCAGCTGCCTGGCTGTAGTATTTCATTGCATCAGAAAATGATGCAATCAACTCTGGATGATGTATGCATGATTGTATCATGCAATGCGATGCAATATTACATCATTTTAGGCTGATTTAGGATGTTGTTGCAGTCCTACTGGATAAATTTACACGGTGAAACATATAAAATAAATTATATGAAATATCTTCAAAATGAGAGTTAATAAAAAATTTTCAGGGGCATATTCATGTTCAGCACACCAAGATACTACAGATTAGGGCCTTTTTAAATCAGTAACAATCTCAGTGTTGACCAGTGTAATCAATGGAGAGTTTTTCTTTGCTCCTTTGAATTTAAGAAGGGTAGGACTCCAGAGACTTGCATTTAATGATTTCATGTTTTTTTTTTTCAGAACAGAAAAAAAATGCACTTTAAAAAAATCCAAATGACTTCATATGCAAATAATTAGAAAGGACAATAAAGTAATGGAAATGGTCTGAGTAAACACTATTAAATATAAAGTTGGGAAATATGTTTTCTTGGAAAGGTTCTGGGAGAGCTGAATGGGTAAAGATTGCAACATTTAAACATCACTGTTATACAATGACTAGACACTTATGTTGAAAAAGGAAAATGGCTGATTACACATAGTGGTAAAATTTTGAATGACTTTTTCATTTATAAAACAATATCTCTATGATATGCAATTGCAAGGAAAGTTCTGCCCTTATAAAACTTGTTACTCTTTTTTTTTTAAGATTTATTTATTTATACATACAAGCTGGGGTACAGGCCAGAGGCGTGGGGCGGTGAGAGGATTCACCAGAGACAGAGTGGGGAGCAGAACAGGCAGATCAGAAATACACTGCTGAGGGGAGCAGCGGGCGAGGCAGGAGAGGTCTGCCGCACCATGTGGGATTCTCCCTGGCTGGGCATAGATCGCGCATTGCACGCTGCCGACAGCTCCACAGCGCAGCGCTCCACCACTGCACCACCAGGGAGGCCCAAAACTTGTTATTCTTGATGTGATCACAAAGAATGAACTTGTAACCACATTCCTGGGCATCTGTAATATCTTTGTGGACGTCAAAAATAGACGCATAAAGAGACTAATAAATTGAATGTCTGTGCAAGTAGTAGTTTGTGGAAATTGTGCTCTTACTCTAAGTGGATAATCCAAAGTGATCCTGGAGATTTGCTTATGTGGAAAACTTAGAAATGTCATTAAAGAGTTCCAATCACCAAGTGAATTATTTGGGATGTTCTCTGAAGAGCACATTGAAGAACACAAAACTCTCTAAAAAAGGAAAGTCCACCTGCACATTTTAGTTCTGGAATCTAAGACCAGGGTGTTTTTCTGAAAGGTTAATCTCCAGGGAGTGGTAGACTGTTTCAGAAAGGCTTTGCCAACTTGTGGTTTGGTCTCTAAATTTCCTTTCAGTCTTTTAAAATGCAGTCTTAGGGTGTGTTTGCATACATTATCTACAGTTATTTACTTTGGCATCCTGTGGAAAGTCTTAGAAAGAGTGGCTCCTTCATCCTGCTCACGTGTGCTTTAACACTAAAGCCTTTGCATGAAGCTTGTCCTCAATCATTCATAGAAAATCCATTTGAACAATAAAGACTAATAGAGGAAAAGTCATTTTCCCTCAGTACTCACACACAGATAACAATGGCCTGTTTTTTAGAAATCTTCCAAATCTTCTCTTAGTTTCAAGAGCTTTAATTTGAAAATTAAATATAACCCCTCTACAAATATTGTTGATATTAGTGTTCTTTCTCTGCTAAAATGAGTTTAGTGTAATCACTTTTAACTTCTTAAGAGAAAGATTTTGCATAAAATTTTCAGTTTCCATGCAATCTCTAAATGAATAAGAAATCATGATATATGTGTTTGTGTGTGTGTGTGTGTGTATTTGTTTCAGTAACATCAAGAATTTATTTCCTTCATAGAAAACTCTAGCATTGATTTGTGACTAAATAGAATATATTAAAGTCTACAAAATCTTTGAAATTATTTTAGATATATTTCATCATTTTTTCCTCAGTAGCTATTGGTGTGGTGTCTGACAGGAATCTTCAAAATTGAGTAAGAAATAAAGGATTTATTATCAAAATAACATACTATGAAGAGTGGTTGCCAAAATTAAACACTAATATACACATATATTTAAAAATAGGAAAGGATTAACCTCTGTGAACTTCTGTCATCAATTTTGTTGGGAATTGGGCCAAACGCTGTCTTCGTACGTGAACAGTTCATATACAGATATGTGGGGACTGCTCAGAATTCTGGGCAGTAATTTATCCCACTACCTACAAGCAGCACTGTTTATAAAAGTAGTCGTGTAGAAGGGCTGTTCCTTGTATTCCAGAGAAGTAAACATTGGTATAATTTTAAAATTACAGCTATTGAGGTTCACAGACTGAAATTGTAAACATAAGTTTGCCTCACTCACATTGGTTCTTAAAGATTCGTGATCCTCTAAGCTTCCCTACATGGTAAGAAATTTTGTTGGAATGTGGAGGAAAAAAGAAGCACTGGAAGGTTTAAAAATATTTTCAGTTTTTCAAATGAGCTGTTACTTTCCTTACATGACTATTCAATTTTTGAGACATTGGAAAATTCTTTATTTTTTTAAGTTTATTTTTATAACAGTATAGCATAAAATTTACCTTGCAATAATAATAGTAATAATAATAAATAATAGAGTATTTATTGTGTACTAAGCAATGTTCCAAAAATTTACTAGCATTATTTTGTTAATGTTGGTCAACTATTCACTAATAAGCTATAGAAAGGCATCATATAAAATATAAAGCATCTATATAATTATATTAGCTATGCTTCCAAACTTCCAGATTCTTCTACTTATTCCTGGGGTTGTTAAAGTGTGTAATGATTAATAATGACCTTATGTTCTGTATTTTCTGGACTAGAATAAGTTAATCTCTCATTTTAATATCATGTTTAGAATTGTAGAATAATCCAGATTTGGAACACTGGTGCATTTTCCTATTTTTTAAGATTCTTAGAATAAAAAACAGAAAAGAAGTGACTATTTTGAGGGAGGGGTAAAAATTCCTCTTGTATTGGATATGTCTAAAGTTTCTTACAATCTCTCACACTGGGAGTTAGAAAAAAAAACTCAAGGAATTAGAAATAATTGTTCTAGAATTTCCAAAGCCACTAAAATTTCAAGGGCTGGAGATACTTCAGATATATCCATAAAATGAGGAGAGGCTCTAGGTGAATGTTCTTTGCCTAAATCTGTTTTCACCGTAAACTAGGATAAGATGAGATACAATGAATAGAAATTAATTTATTTTATGTGAAAAGTGAGTATAGTAAAAAATTTCAAGTAGTGCAAAAAGGTATAAATGATGTCTCCCCAACAACTTCAATCATCTGTCTCTCTGTAATAGATGTTTTTACTTGTTTCTGTATCATTGCAGGCATCCTGTGCATGAAGGATTTATGACCATGCTTTAATTTTATAAAACAATGCAAAATGAAAATTGTTGAAAATAACAGATGCTATTTTTTTAAGATTTCTATCTTTTTTAAGATTTCTGTTTTTTTAAGATTTTTTTTAAGATTTCTATCTTTTGAAGAGTTTTCTAAGCAGTTCATGTATATAGTCATTCTTTGTAATGACTGCACGATATTATACTGTATGAATGTAACATTTATTTATCATTTATTTATCCAACCAGTGTTTTGGTCATCAGCTATTTGTTGGGTTCTGTTTGTTTGTGTGTTTGTTTGTTTGTTTTGTTTTGTTTTGCATTATAAGCATGCTACCATGTAAATTTTGTTCATATATCGTAGAAGCAAAATTGCAAAGCCAAGTTGCATAGTTTTATTATTCATACACTGTCAAACTTTTCTCCTGAGAAGTTGTAATTTCCATCCTTTTAATATGTATGCAAGTTTCTTTTTACAGAGAACAATGCAAGGTGTTATCAGATTGTTTAATCTTTGCCAAAACAGAAGATAAAAATAATTTCTCATATTTAATTAGTATTTATTTAATCTTAAATGCCATTAAACTTCTTGTTTTAACTTAAACCATGTCTTTTCTGACATCTGTAATGATGTCTCTGATCATATCCTCTACAAATATTATAGTTTGTCTTCATTATTAATTTTTAACATGCAGAAAAATTTTAAACAGTATATTTAAACTTTTTTTTTTTAACTCAGAATTGTGCTAAAGTTACACTGAACCATTCCAAGGAATTTTTAGTTAAGTAAACTTATTAGTAGTATTTTCTTGAGCATCATCAATAAGAATGAAATTGCTAAATTCCTTTCTCCTTTGATTACCTATTCTGGACCTTTCCATATGCATTCATATTTGACTTTTCTACTAGGAAGCACAAAATTGTTTTTCCTAAAGTGACTTTTGATTTTTGCCCTTATGTTCAATTTCTGCTAAAGGTGCTTCTTAAGTTTTATTTCAAATACTCTTTAGATACAGAAAGAAAATATAATTTTAAAGAAATATACTTCTAACATATATTGATGAATTTGATTTCCATAAGGAACAAGTGTTTTCATCTTTATTTTGTTACAGGAAGAAATTAATATTAATGAGTATGTCAACCCCAATATTTTTTTTTACATTTAAAATGATTACTGTTATACAACTCTCCTCTCCAGCCTAATCAACTTAAAAGAATATTTTATATAAGAATAACACATGTCATATTAACAATTCTATTTAGTTTTTTGTTTTTATTGGGGTAACATTGGTTTACAATGCTTTATATGTTTCAGTTGTATAGGTTTACATATCTGCAAATGTGTATTACATACCACACCTGCACGAAGGCACCCATAGTCCTCCACCATAATCTGTTGGACCCGTCCTTTTTTGTTCACACCTTTCCCCTCTGTCTCTGGTATTTTCAATTTTAAAGTTACATTCATAGGGTTTTTTGTTTATTTTGGCTTGATTTTGCCTGACCCTTTGTTTGACTTCTCTATATTTCACATAGTAGTGGCACCATCTGGTTTTTGTTTTTTCCCTTCTGGCTTATTTCACTTGGTATAATCCTCTCCAGTTCTGTGCATGTTATTGCCAATGGCAAGAGTTCATCTTTTTTTTTATGGCTAAATAGTATTCTGTTGTATTTATCTGCCACATCTTCTTTATCCACTCATCTGTCTTTGGACACAGGTTGTTTCTATAACCTGGCTGCAATGAACAGAGGAGTAAATATATTCCTTTGAAATAGTGTTTCTGCATTTTGGGGGTGGATACCTAGGATTCAAACTGCTGGATCATATGGTAGATCTATTTTCACTCTTTTGAGAAACCTATTTTTTGCATAGGGACTGAACCAGTCTAAAGGCCAACAACAGTATACACCAGGGTTTCTTTTTCTCCACTAACACCTGTTTCTCACTAACACCTGTTATGTCTACCTTTTTTTTTTTTAAGATTTATTTATGCATACAAGCTGGGGTACAATCCAGAGGCGTGGGGCGGCAAGAGGGTTCACCAGAGACACAGTGGGGAGCAGAACAGGCAAATCAACAGAAATACACTGCTGAGGGGAGCAGCGGATGAGGCAGGAGAGGTCTGCCACGCCATGTGGGAATCTCCCTGGCCGGCCATCGAACTCGCGTCCCCGCTGTCAACAGCACCACAGTGCAGTGCTTAACCGCTGCACCACCAGGGAGGCCCTGTGTCTAGTCTTTCTGAAGTGGACCATTCTCACAGGAGTGAGGTAGTACCTATTTGCACTTCTCTGCTAATAGGTGATGATGATCAATCTTTCTTGTGCCTGTTGACCATCTGTATGTTCTCTTTTGAGAAATTTATTTACCTCCTTTGCCCACTATTTGATTGTTTATTTTATTTGTATAAGTTCTTTATAGATCTTAAATATTAGCTCCTTGGCATTGTATGATGTGCAAATACAGTCTCCCATTCAGGAGGGTATCTTTTCATTTTAATTATAGATTTTTTTTCACTTTGCAAAAGCTTTTTAGTTTAATGTTGTCTTATTTGTTTATTTACCACTCATCTCACAGTGATTTTTGAATGTATAAATCAAGATTCAGAATATGCATAGGACTTGAGAGCACTCCAGGAAAGCTCACTAAGGGAAATAACCTTTGAGTATAATGATTAATTAAAACATATTCTTAAGAATTTGAGGGTGGCACACAAGCAATCATAGTCTAGTCACATGCTTGCCAAGTAAAACAGAAAGGTAATATAGTCTGACATTCTTGGATTAGTTGCCCACAATGTAAGGCTTTACTTTGTGACCACTCAAATTGATTTAGATTCACATGTAATAGACAATTAAGGCGGTACCACACTACTGTAGATTTTAATTATTGAATTTAAATGGCAATTAAGCATATTAATTCCTACCATAGCATTCATTATGACATTTAAGCAATAGTTCTTCCCCAATTCCCTCTTTGTAATATTTCTTCTCCTTTTTTGATATCCTCTGTCTCATGTGATTCCCAACACAACTTCAGTTCTTCAGTAGTTAAACTTAAATTTCACTGATTCTCATCTCCACATCTCCGTTAGTGCTAAGCATATGTGACAGAATTGTTTTCGTTGTATGATCATGCCATATTCATACTCAGTCTGAGAACTTACTTCAGCTAGTTTTGTCTTTATATTTATAAAAATAAGGGCTCTAACAAAAATGATCACTAACAGTCTTTTATAACTCTGATTCATGCATCAATAATCTAGAACTGAAGTGTATTTGAGAAGTAGTTGCACTACAACATAAAAATCATCCTAGATTTCTACCAAAAGACATATATGTCTTAAAATTTTTCTGTACAAGATAGATTTTATCAATAGTATGAACTTTTCCGAAGCTTTCAACACTTCTCACTTCTGTCTTAGGGAACAAAGCCATTTGCTTAGAACTCACACACATTTTAAAATGCATTATATCTGAAGGGTGTCCAGAAAATTCCTCACCATCTCTATCCTTCTCTGGCCCTATACCTCAATTCACATTTTAATATTTACCCTACTTTTTATTTATTAATCTCACTGCATGACCCCAACTCACTTATATTAATGTCTACTTCTCACCCAGAGTTCTAACTTCTTTTTGAAACTATATAAAGCAAAGTTATTCTGCCAAATGACCACAATTTATCACTAAAAATTTATCTCTCATTTCAAACACATTACTTCCCAGGACTATTACATAAAGTGTATATGTTCTCACAGCATTTTTTCTTAATCTGATATCCTTCATAAAGAACTTAAAATGCTTGCTATATATGTCAATCTGAAGTACTGATTTGACTGGATTCAATATTGTTAGATTCATGAATGCCTTATGAATGTCATAATACACGTAAGAATTGCTCTGATTTAAGAAACAGTATGATTCAATTCTGCAAGCTAGGAATTGGTTGTAAAGAAAAACTTAGACTCTTGGTATTTCAGTTACTACATATGAATATAGAACATTCATCTCACCATGACTACTATTAAGTTTTTCAGTTACAAAATATGAAAGTTACACAAAAATTCATGATTTTGAGCAAAATTAAACTTTCTGTAACTATGTATTACTATATAAGCACTAAAAATAATACAAAGAAGATTATCACAAATTTGAGGTGTACTTAGGCTATTTTTAAAATGTTCCTAAATTTGCATTTAATTTTGCTTTTCTTTTCCTCCTATGATTTTAGGTGCAAAGAGAATGCTAAATTAACATAATTCTCTGTTGTTGACTCACTGGCATCACAGTTCTAAGCAAAACAATTTTCATCAAATTCTATCCTAGTTCCTGTCCCCAGACTCCAAAGTTCATCATTCTAATTTTTTGTGTGTGTGTGCTCTTCTTTCTTTGTAATTTATAAGATTGTTAGTGTTTGTGTGGGTAGAAGTGTCTTAAACTTGCTTTAATAATGTATTTTAGTGCTTATTCTATTTCATTAAATTATTTAGCAGCGTATCTTTTTTTAGATTGCACCTGATGTTTTTCTACATAATGTGATGATCTAATGTATTTGTACATTTTGAAATGATTACAAGAACCAAGTTTCCTACCATATCTATCACCTCACGTTTAGCTTCCATTTATGTGTATGTGCCTGTGTGGTGAGAATGCTTCAAATCTATACTCAGCTGACTTCAGATATATAATATAAACTTGTTAACTTATAGTCATCCAATTGTACATTAGATCCTAGAAAGTATTCATTTTATAACTGAAACTTTTTTGTCCTTGACTTAATATCTTCCCCTTCCCTGCTCTCCTTTGCTCCTAGCAGTCACCATCCTACTTCTGGTTCTCTTTGAGTTCTGCCTTTCTATACTCTACATATAAGTGAGGTCATAGAGCATCTGTCTTTCTCTGTGACTTAATTCAATTAGTCACAATGTCCTCCAGAGGTTTGCATCCATGTTTGTATTCCCTTTTTTAAATGACTAAATTTTACACACATGCACATGTGTGCATGCATGCGCACACACACACATACAGCTTTTTCTTCTCCGTTCATCAATCAATGGACACTTAGGTTGTTTGTTTCCCTATCTTGGCTATTCTGAATAATGCTGCTATTCTGAATAACATGGGAGTGCATATATCTCATCAGATGTCAGTTTTAAATATATACTAAGACGTGGGATTACTATATCATGTGTCAGCTCTATTTTAAATTTTTTTGGAGAATCGCCATAGGATTTTCCATCATGACTGTACCAATTTACATTCTAACAAACTGTGTACAGGCTCCCTATTCCTCCATGCTTCTTGCTTTTTACTTATTTTTTTTAAAGATTTATTTATGCATACAAGAGCTGGGGTGTAGGCCGGAGGTAGGGGGGATGATCAGATTCACCAGAGACAGAGTGGGGAGCAGAACAGGCAGATCTACTGAAGTACACTGCTGAGGGGAGCAGCAGATGAGACAGGAGAGGTCTGCTGTGCTATGTGGGTAGCTCCCTGGCCAGGGATCGAAATCGTGCTGCAGTGGCTGCTGATAGCTTCATAGGCTGAGACTTAACCCCTTGTGCCACCATGGAGGCCCTTACTTATCTTTTTGATAATATTTATCCTCAGAGGAGTGAGGTAGTATCGCATTGAGGTTTTAGTTTGTGTTTTCGTGATGGTTAGTGATGCTGAGTACATTTTCATATACTTGTTGACCATTTATATTTCTTCTTTGAAAAAATGTTAGCTCTGAGACTGTCCATTCTTTAATGGAGTTACTTGTTTTATTGGCTATTGAATTATGTATGTTACTTACATATGTCACTTTTGGATATCAATCCCTTGTCATATATATAGTTTGCAAATATTTTCTTCTATACATAGGTTGATGATTTCCTTTGCTGTACAGAACCTTTCTTAATTTGATATAGCCCTACCTATTTATTATATTTTTGCTTTCAACATCATATCTAAAGATGTATTGCCAAGATCAATGTCAAAGAGTGTTTTCAAGACTGTAGCTAATAACACAATTTGTGTGTCTGTTACCTGGGCATTTGTCTAGCTTCTCAAAATGACTATCCATAATTTTGAACTTCACAAAATCTCCCACCAGGTTCCAAAGCTCCTACAAAGGCACTTTTGTCTAGGGATAATTTCTATATATTGTTGTGGGGGAGGGTGGGGAGCCTCCATTCCATCACCCTAATGGTGCCAATCCTGCTTATTCTACTTCTTACTTTCTCCATTGATCACTTTGATTGTAAGTTCTCAATATTGCTGCATGTGCATCTTATTTGTGACTTCCATTCTAGCAGGAGCAGATACTGGCACTTTGTCTAATTGTAACAGTGTAATCCCCATGAAAATGGGAGGTTCCCAGTAATCCCCATGAAAATGGGAGGTTCCCAGTTCCCCTGACCCACCTAAAGATGGGTGGAGCTGAGCAAGAAGAAGAGCTAGAAAAGACTGGAAAAGGATTTGGGAGAGAAAGGAAGGCTGAGAATAAAAGACATGCAGCAGGCATGTGAAGAGACACGCAAAGACATTCCACTTGCTTCGTGGCCTTGGCCTTGCACGAGGGACTCGGGGGACATGGAAGAGGACATTTAAAAGAGACGTGCGTGTCAGGCGCACGTGATAGGCTCCACGGGTGAACAGGTGGTGGGTACCTATGGGGAACTCACAGTAATGTAAAAGATATGAATAACAAAAATAAAATATTTATTAAAAAAAAAGGAGATGTGTGTGAAAAGGCCTGTGGGAGGTTGCCAAAGGCAAACTTTATCTTGACTTGTATTTTAACTTTGCTCTTTTCCTTCTGTTATCAGGCGGAATGAGGGCGCCACAGATCCCCCAAACCAGCCTGCTCTACTACATAAAGACAGACATATTCTTAGTGAAAAGACCTTCAGTAGAAAAGACCTGTAATATAATTTGTTTGCAAGAGAGAGAAGAGAAAGAATAAATCAAAATGCAAGTCAAGGGCCTCATTGGTGGCTCAGGGAGTTAAGTCTCAGCACTATAAAGCTATTGCTATCAGCAGCCACTGCAGCATGAGTTTGATCCCCCGCCAGAGAGCTCCCCACATGGCGTGGCAGACTTCTCCTGCCTCGCCTGCTGCTCCCCTCAGCAGTGTATTTCATTAGATCTGTCCTGCTTCCCACTGTCTCTGGTGAATCCTCTCACCACCCTAGCACCTCTGGCCTACGTCCCAGCTCTTGTATGCATAAATAAATAAAATAAATCTTTAAAAAATGCAAGTCAAGATAAAATCTGCTGTTGTCATCCTCCCCATGGGTTTCTCACCCATGTCTCTTTCGAGTATCTGCAAGTCCTGAACGTTCCTGGTATAAGTCCAAGGCCAAAAAGCAAATGTGACTTCTTCACATGTCTCTCTGTGCTATGTGCCTCCTCCTTGTCTTCTTTCAAGTGTTCTCACTCTCAGCTCTACTCTTCTTTGGGGGGGTGGGGGTGGCAGGGAACCTGGGACCTCTCCTTTCTGTGGATCACACAGTTACACTTTCACACTTGTCTGGCCCTTCTGCCCCTCTCCTATGGTTTCCCACCAGAAGGTGCCTTAGACTTGTGATGAGTTTTTAAACTTCAGTGGTCCTGTTTGGATGAGCATTTACTGACAATGGAATGGATAACTTTGGGTATTTCACAGGGGAACTATTGTAACTACACTCTTTGTCTTCTGTCTATTGCACACTAATTGTCTCTCTATCGCACATTGATTGTATTAAAATTCTCCTCTATGGAACGTGTTATGTGCTAGGGGTATGTTTTGTCTACATGAGGCGGATGGCAGAGCCTGTTTAAAGCAAGCATGTTGGGGATCCTGGGGTTCCTGTCAGTCTGTCTGCTAACAGAACTATGCAACATCCAAAAAAATTAATAAAAGCTGCTATATTAAACATTCTTGTTCTTAATCTCCTATGGATCTGTCTGAAAATTAGCTTGGCATGCATAAAACACTAAAATAAAAAGTTCTAAATAAAGAGACATGTATTTTTTAAATATAGAACCTATCTCAGCAAAGCACAAACACTCTCAATACATGCTTAAAGCAATATAAAAAATAATTAGCAGTCTGTTAATTCCATCTGTTCTCAGTGTGAAGAGAAAATGTATGATGATTTTTGTTGGTGTCAGAATCCACAAAGAGGAATCCCCTAGAGTCTTTTGTAATAAATATCCAGGAATAAATTTTAAGAAAAGCATGCAAGACCAATATGTGGGAACCTATAAAAATTTATTGAAGAACATAAAAGATAATTAGAATAAATGGAGAGTCATAACATGGTTCTGGATGAGAAGAGTCAGTGTTTTAATGACATGAGTTTCCTTCAATTATTCTATAGGCCCACAGAAACAAATATAAAATATCAACAAAATATTTTGTGGAACTAGTGAAATTAATTTTAAAGTTCACCTTGAAGGGGAAGTGAATAATAATATCAAGAACTTACGGGAAAAGAAAAATAATGAAGGATGATGTGTTATCAGATTTAAAATCTCACAATGACAGTTGTATTATGAAATGAGGATAATTAAATGTTAATACATTTGTGAAGGACCACATCATTCTATGTATTAAAGTAGTGATTCTGTAATTCAAACATACTAATGAATAGATAGAAATTTAGTATAATATAGATGCAGATGGTATTTTTAAATCATCATGAAAGAAGATATGTAGGAAATGTTAGTATTCATTCAGACAAAAATACATAAAATATTTTATTTAAATTGTGCCTCTCATTTATGTAAAGATAATTCCATATATAGTTTAAAGATATAGATCAAAGATAGAAAGATATAGATATCAATATAATGGATTTACTAGAAGAATATATAGACTAGGAGCTAATTATCTTGGGATGCTAAAAATTTAATCAAAATTAATTCAAAAGCTATAAGAATTAGACATAGATGTCCACAATATTTAAATAAATATTTAAATAAATTACAGTTACAATCTATGGCTGGAAAAGAGATTGAGAAAAAAACAAATATGGATAAATATCTGTCATCAATAAAATGAAGGCTTGTTATCCATCATAAATCTCATATATCCATCATAGATCTCATAAGTCAATAGAACAAAACAAACACGAGAGAAAGATGGCCAAATATATAAGTAAGCAATCCCTACAAGAACAATAAATTTACAAAGAAAAGGTAATTTCTTAACTGGTAGTCAAGGAAGTATAAACTTATTAATTCACAATCATATTTCAAATAAATTTAGAATTTGATCATATGAAATGTTAAGCGTGTGAAAATGAGCATCGAGATCTATTTTTGCACTATAAACTATCTTTATTGAAATGTATTTTGTGACTCTTTTAACTGTAGAAAGTCCACTGACTTTCAGGGACTGGAAATCAGCACATATATGGGTGTGTGTACACATGCAAGTGAATGGGCAGGGTGAGGGGCACCCCAGGAGCTCCAAACCTGTCTGCTCAAAATAAGTTCTGCCATCCACCGCATCAAGACAAAACATACTTTAGTGTGAGACCTCTAATGGAAAGGAAGTTTTTAATACAATTGTTGTGCAATAAAGAGAAGGAAAAAAAATAGATTAAGTAGATTTTTCACAAAACACTCAAAGTTACCTATCCCCTCATGAGAAAATGCCCTGCCGAAGTGTTGGTCTAAGCAGGACCATTGAGGCCCAAAATCTTGCCACAAGTCTAAGGCACCTTCTGGTGGGTACTCATAGAAAATGGTCAGAAACAGACAGACAAGTCTGGAAGGAAAAGAGCAAAATCAAAATCAAGATAAAAGCTGCTATTGTAACCTCCCCTTGGGCCTCTCACCCACATTTGTTTCAACTAGTCCAGGATCAAAATGCAAGCACAGCTTCTTCACATGTCTCTCTGCTCCACGTGCCTCCTCCAGGTCTCCTTGCTCTCGACCCTTCTTCCTTCCTTGCCCAGTCTCTCCAGCTTCTTCTCAGCTCTCCCTTCCCTTGGTATACCTTCTCCTCAGCTATATCCTTCCCTTCTCAGCTATTCCCTCCCTTGGGTAGGGCAAGGAACCTGGAACCTCCCCTTTTCTGGGGACTACCCTGTTACAATCACACCCTAAAAGTGATTAACAACAGATAGCAATTCCACAGAGGAATGAATCCCTCCCAAAAAGAATACTGTATCAGCACAATTTCCTCACTGGCAAAATGGTCTCCTGCCCACTTGTGGCAATGAAGGCGTTGCTTTTCAGGAAGCTTTTCCTTTGTGCAGCAGCAGCAGCAGTTTTCCTGATCACCTGTGACTAATATGGTACCTCTCTTTTGCTTTCTCCTTTGCCTAATTAACCTTTCCTTTTAAATTGTAACCTTCATCTGCCTGTATCTGCGCAAATGTCTTGTCTCCAGGGTAGACCTGCCATGTGCCGCTTCAAGGGGAACTCTGCAGAAACTTTCTCAAGAACCCACTCACTGAGCCCAATAGCTCTTCAAAATGACATCAAAGGAAGTGAGGGACTGTTCCTTTCTATTTTATGTATCCTTTCAAGTTTTTTAAAACTTCAAGCATCATCGCATGTAATTGAAGTACAATTTTAAAAAGTGATAGTTTCATGAAATAACTGTTTACCATTGTTGGAATTCAAAGACATCTTTTAATAGAAGAAGAAACAAGAATGTTTTGAGCTATGTGTAAAGCAGATGAGGTTTTCTATCTCTGTCTCCAATACACAGGTTTATTTTTGAGTTGTCGGGGTCAGGCATGAGGCTCCCTTCTCAATATGACATTTTAGATATTTGTTTAACCTAAAAGTCCTGACAGCAGAAAATGCTCCCTGACTGTTTTGCAGAGGGACGAGGAAGATCAGGGACACTCCCCTTCCATCTGCATTAGAGGCAGGAGCCACAGGACGGAGGCCCTGGGGCAGCAGGGGTCTGAAAGCCTTTGTGTGCCACAGCAGGAATTCAAGCCCACCACTGCATTGTGCTGGGTCTGAAAGGGCAGAAAGAGTCATCAGATTGCCTGAATAGAGGGAACATTTTTTTTATTGGACCATCTACTGGGCTAAATTAATTGAGCAATGGAACATGACAGTTCAATAGGTGAGATTATCAAAAGAAAACTGCCCCCCTAGGGCAGATGCCCCAGATGGGTGCCTGGGCTTTTCTGAAAAAGTGATTGCTTCATGATAGAAATATAATTGCCCCCTATTGTTACATTGCCCTTTAATGAATCCCATCTAGCACCTAAATGTGACAAATGGCAAGGACGGTGTGTAAAAGAGTTGACAGTTCCATCTGATGTTGAACCATATGAGGCAGCACAGCTTTGAAGAGAGGCTGTCCTTTGTCTTGTAAAATCAATGACTCCTTTATTGGTTGCTTCAGTAGGGCTTTTGATTAACAAAAAAACTTGAAGAACGTTGCATTTTATTTCAAAGGACCCAAATAAATTAATTTACACGCAGAAACACAGCAAGTCAGAAGATGGTTTTGTGAGAAAAAAATGTTCGATATTAACTAGAAGGAACTTTGAAATGTATGTAATCATTCCTCATTAATGGATCAAACAATTTAGTGCTTTTTAAAGGACCAGACAAAATGAAGGAAGCTGTCATTTAGGAGAATCAGTTCTCATTTGGGTCATAAAATATGTTAATTTTTAAGCTCTGTAATCACCCTAGGATGCTTCCAACAGGAAGAAATTGAAGCTCAAACTGGCCTAAACAACAATGGCATTTATTGGGTCACACATTTTGGAAGTCCAGAGGTGGGGCGGGTTTCAGGTTGGATTTAATCTAATGTTTCCAGTGCTGTTTCTCTGTGATTCTCTTGATAAACTCTATCTAAAGTAACTTTCTGTAATAATAGAAATGTTCAGTAACAGCAAAATAAAATAGTAGCTACAGCCACAGTGGCTATTGAGCACTTGAAAAGTGCTACTAAAACTTAGAAACTAAATTTTAAATTTTATTTAATTTTCAGTAAGTTTTTTCTTAAATTTAAATAACCACATAGTGCTAATGGCTATTGTTCTGGATAGTGCAACTTGAGACTACTGTCACTTACATACCAGTTGACACCATCATTCACAGGCTTATACTGTGTTGACTGTAGGAAATCAGATCTGAAATAATTCAGATCACATTGGGTAAAATCCGATCACAAACCCTTTCCTAGACTGATCACTTGCAGAGAGATGGCATCATTATTAGTCCTCTTGACTACATTCTTGTTACAGAACTTGGATTGGCTTCCCCTGGGGTCCATGGGCTGGGCGCACATGGGTGACATATGAACAATATTGGTATTTGCATAGGAGTAGAGAAAAGGAATTGGATGCTAGCAGGACAGTTAATGCAACGCCTCTTTATTCTTTTTTTAAGTTTTATTTTTGCATACAAGATGGAGTGTAGACCAGAGGTGTGGGGTGGTTAGAGGATTCACCAGAGACAGAGTGGGGAACAGAACAGGCAGATCTATGTAAGTACATTGCTGAGGGGAGCAGTGTGCGAGGAAGGAGAGGTCTGCTGTGCAGTGCCTTGTGGGAATCTCCCCAGCAGGGCATCAAACTCATGCTTCAGTGGCTCTGGACAGCTTCATAGTGCTGCGCTTAACCGGTTGCGCCACCAGGGAGGCTCCCTCTTTATTCTTTAAATTGTAACTTGCCAGACTAGATACATGACTGAACCTCATTAAAGTTACCATATAAACTCTTAAGATTTTGGTGGGCAAGTGCAAAGATGTACTCATCTTGTAGCCTCACCTCCATCCCCCAGACTAGCTTTATTTGTAAGTACCCTTGCTTATTAAACTCCCACTTACTAAAAAGAGAAAAAGCAATTTGGACCAACTAGTCAGAAAGAAACAAATATCTGTATTATGGTTTCTGCCACTGCCTCATACCTAACCTCTTTATTCTGCCTGTCAGACAAAAATATTGCTGGGGGAAAATTGTTCTTAGAAGCTTTCTATCCCAATAGTTAGTAGAACTGCTAATAGAGACAGCAAGCAGCCCCCTTTTCTGTCTTTTTTATGATTCATTTGTTTTCCCTGGTAGTCAAAAAGAAAATATCTGGGGCTAAATTCACAAACTCCACTAAATTCTCATCATAGTCTTATGAAACTCCTGTTTTGTTTTGATGCAGTCACATTTAGCATCTCATTGTCTCCATGATTTCTGTCAGCTTAAATATTTCAAATTCATGAGATTCTCTCCACTTGCAACTGCTTGCCATGGCTCCCCTCCAGATGTCAACCTCTGCATTTATTCTTTCAGGAAGTCTCCCTTGATCCATCCAAATCTGGATTAGGTGCCCTGTTTTGCACTCCTATAAATTTCCATATCCTAACCCTTATATTTTGTCATTTTCTCTACTCACTTGTCTTTATCTGCTGTTTGACTGAAGTTCTACAAGGACTTAGAGTTGATCTTGTTCACCTGAATATCCCTAATACCTACCCCTAATTTCACAGGCATGTAGAATGTGTCCATAACCATTTTGTATTAGCAAATGAAATGCTAAATTACTTAATAAATGACCAGGTTGGGTATCCTGAAACCCATCATATTACATCACATAATGTACATCTTTCTAGTCCTGAAAATTCATACATATGTACATATATAAAACTCCAACTAGCTATATTTTAATAGATACTAAATTCTGACAATATGGTGTTTTCTATGTTAAAGGTGATTTGCTAGCTAGTTTCTAGATTTTGGTTCACCAACACCAACAAGACTTTAGAAGCTTTATGGAACTTTTACCTTTTAGAATCTAAAGAATTTCATTTTCAGAATCTTTATGCAGTGCTATAGAAATATTTCTTTCCACATAGTTTTTATTTCATGTGAAAAATTGAAAATCCTGAGAAGCTAGTGAAGCAGACCTTTAAATGACAGATATAAAAGTTCTAGAGAGACTCTTACTCTGTTTTTATCCAACATAAACATGCTTTATTATCATAATTTGCTTTGTATTGATTGTAAAAACCCAATCCTTAGTCTCTCTACATCATCAATTAAAAGTTTTAAGGAGTTGGGCCTCCCTGGTGGCGCAGCGG
The DNA here is from genome assembly GCA_004024925.1 of Scalopus aquaticus. Classification (NCBI taxonomy): domain Eukaryota; kingdom Metazoa; phylum Chordata; class Mammalia; order Eulipotyphla; family Talpidae; genus Scalopus; species Scalopus aquaticus. Next base: position 60,943 of record PVIJ01006378.1, on the reverse strand, counting down.
TTGAGCGCTGCGCTGTGAAGCTGTCGGCCGTGAGCGATGCCGGTTCGACGCCCAGCCAGGGAGAATCCCACATGGTGTGGCAGACCTCTCCTGCCTCGCCCGCTGCTCCCCTCAGCAGTGTATTTCTGATCTGCCTGTTCTGCTCCCCACTCTGTCTCTGGTGAACCCTCTCGCCGCCCGGCACCTCTGGCCTGTACCCCAGCTTGTATACATAAATAAAATTCTAAAAAAAAAAAAAGTTTTAAGGAGTTAAAACATAATACAGCAAAGTAAGGTAGGTTATATTATTGCTCATCATGCTGATCTGCTGGGATACATGCAGTCCAGTATTCCTAGGAGAAGAAAACTACGACTTTTGATGCGTTTCTGCACTGCAAAGGAGAATTTCTTAAACAGAGAATTAATAATAGGTGTCCTCTCTCTTCTGACATAAACACACACACAGAGCTACAATCTTTAATACCATTTTAGATCTTTATTATCATAGAAAATATGTTGGTGGCACATATAGGTCAACAACTGACTATCCAAGAATATTACCAAAAAGGATTGGATTTAGCCAGAGAGTTCACAAAAGAGGTTGATGTAACAAATTTGTTCTTCGTGCTATGGAAACCAATAGAGGAACTGCACTATACTTATTTAGACATTTGTTCTTGTTTTATGGGACACATACATATTTCCTTGTGCTTTATGTGCATTAAAAAAACACTAAGAAAAGATTATTTTTATTTTGCCAGCAATTATATAACACCAGCTACAATTTCATCCTTAGAGACATAATGATTAAAATATCTATTATTGGGAACTAGAAAAAAGAAGTACTTTGTAGAAAGTGACTAAAATTATTTTGAAAAAGATTATATAAGATAACTTGTCCCTTAATAGCACAATCAAAACATTGAAAAATATGGCATCACTTAAACAACATAGAATTTTTTAAAGATTTATTTATGCATGCAAGCTGGGGTGCAGGCCAGAGTTGTGGGGTGGTGAGAGGGTTCACCCGAGACAGAGTGGGGAGCAGAACAGGCAGATCGACTGAAATACACTGCTGAGGGGAGTAGTGGGCGAGGCAGGAGAGGTCTATTGTGCATGTGGGAATCTCCCCAGTCAGGCATCGAACTTGCGCCGCAGCTGTCAACAGCTCCACAGCGCTGTGCTTAACCCGTTGCGCCAATCCCCCCAACGCCACGTTTTTAAACACATAATTAGAATTTGTTATAGATAGTACACTGTCAAGATAGGAAAATGCCAAGATGTAAATATCAACTTAACTGTAGGTATTTATTCATTTGATATGTCTTATTTCTAATTAGCAGATGGAAGATATGAATGAGAGACTAACACAACTGATGAAATTAGAAGTATAACAATGTTGAAGTAATACTCTGGCTCCAGACTGGCATTGTGGTCTTGTTACAGGGCAGCCCCGATATAAATGGGGTGCCTGTCTGGGTTCTTACCTGTGTGCTTAAAAGGGACTTAAAAGACTCAACTGTAGACACACACAATAAAATTAATAAAAGGGTTTATTTACAAAAAAGAAAAGGAAAAAGATAAAGAATAAATCAGTGAATGCGTTCTACCAGTTCCGCTGAGCTGGAATCTTATGGCCCACTCAAAACCTGGCAATCCACAACCACAAGCAAAAGCCCCTCTCCAAGCTCACAGGTCTGGTATTTAAATCCCCAAAACCATTTCTTAACTCCACCCTCAGTCCTCAGTATCCTTCCTTCGGTGACGATGGCATTCTGGGATTCTTAGTCCGAGGCGTCTTGGATCTCCCTGGCTTGAGGTTGGGGTGGGGTGTGGGGACACGCCCCTTTCCTGAGGACCACCCTATTACAGTCTTACCACAGATACACTCCTTTACTCACAATGACATTCAGGGAATTTCCATGACCACTGTCCCTCCCTTGTCCACGCCGTTTGTCTACACTGTCAGGCTTCTTCAATGGGTGATCAGCTATTTAACTTACCACTTTTTGGCTTCTCTCTCCATCACCTTAACAGAAAAGTTATCACTAAAGTTGCTAGAGGTCTCTCTTTACCTACATCCAGGGCCACATTATTGTTTTTCTATTTCGTCACAAATAATTTCTTGGGAACAGCTGACCCTACAGCTCTATCTCCACTCAACTTTGAAAATAAACGAATCCTAATTACACCACAGTACTTTCTGAGGATCTCCACTCCTTACTATTAGTGGGGAGAACTCCATGTGTGTTTTGCACTCAGGCCCTTCCCTTTTCATTCTGCATACTCCCTAGAAAATCACATCCACTGTTAGAGAATAAACACTCATCTTGATGGCAATCACTCCAGTTTCATATCTCTGGTTCTAACCTTCTTCCAAAATATTGAGCTTTAGATCAGTGTTTTTATCTGCCTACTGAGCAACTCCATCTGGAGTTCCCACAGATAAGGCAATCTCAGCATGTCTAAAATTAAACTCCCTGTCTTTTTAACTATATTTACCTCACTCTGTATTTGCTATTAGAATGAAATCTTTACCATCAAACCAGTTACCTTTGCCATCTTGAGTTGTTCTTTATAGCTGCCTCTTCAAGCAACAAAGAATACTTACCTGCCACATGCCCTCTGTGTGTATTACCCGGCTGAATCCTTATTCAAATGGTTAACATCTCACCTGATGATGTCAAACTAACTTTATTATTGGTCCACCTGTTTTCCCAGTCTAGTCCTGTTTCATATATTTCTCTTCTTTTTTTTTCCTCAGGAAAATATTTTAAAATGTATATCTTATGTGCGTTGTGCTACATTAAATTTATCTTACCATCTAAATTCTAGTGGGAGTCCATAGATAATATAAATTCTTCATATTCTGGTCCCAAGAATATTTTCAGAGAATTATTTTGACAATTCTCTTCCAATACATCATTCTTTCTCTGCATATATTTCCTTTATGTCCCAAACATAACAGGCAATATGAGTTTTCATTTTTTTACAAATTTTTTCTGCACCTGCCCTGCCAAACTCACAAAACACTTAAGTTCTAGACAAAAATGTCCCCTCATCCCTAACTCAAAAGTCACAATTAATCATTATAATTCAATCCTGATATGTATACTCAGGGCACATTTCTATCAAATAATGTGGAACACATAGAATACTTAATCTTTTCTAATAACTGTTACTTCTAATAGACCATGGTCTGATTTGACAGGCCCTTTTAGTGTCTGGAAACTTATAAATGGTTAATGAATATTTGCTGAATAAATGAGTACTTTTATAAATAAAAAATTTTAGGGGCCTCCCTGGTGGAACAGTGGGTTAAGCGCAGCACTGTGCAGCTGTCCGCAGCTATGTCACGCAAGTTCGATGCCCGGCAGGGGAGATTCCCACATGGCATAGCAGACCTCTCTCGCCTCACCTACTGCTCCCCTCAGGGGAGCATATTTCCCCTCTGTCAGTAGTGTGTTCCTCTGCGCCATTTAGCTCTATTCTTCCCAAAGTTCTTGTCTCAGCAGCAGCCTCACAGTCTGTGACTTCTGCCTGGACCAGCACCTCTAGACACTTTTCCATTCACTTCTTGTTCAGTAAAGCAGGGATTTCCTCCGAGTCCCTGCTGATCCAGTGTGCATTGGTCTCTGATGTTCATCAGGTGTTCCAATTTTACGCCAATCCTTGAAACTCTCTGTCATATCTCTCTGATTAACTATCAGATGATTCTCTGAAGAGTAAAGGAAAGACCATCTCTGATACCATCTTTGGAATAAACTGTAGAAGCAACTATTTTGCGATTACCTTTAATTTATAAGGTTACATTAGCTTAAATTTAAGTAAATATTGGTGTAAAGGCAATCCAGTGACATACTGATAGTTACTAGCAAAGTATAGTTTAGAATATAAGTTTCTAAATCTAATGACTTCTTCATATTAGGAGTAAGATGAGGTGGCTCTTTCTTGTTGCTTTAACTTTGTTTTTTCCGCAATAAATATGACAGCACATATGCAGACACAGTGGGAGTGAGCGTGACCTTCTCTCCTTCTCTGTTCTTCCCATTGGATTTTTCTGTCATAACATCCTACCACCCTTGAAACAATTTTCATAAGAGAAAAAGAATCTGACAGTAATCGCTCTGGAAGATTTTTATTCATACACACATGCGCGCGTACACACACACACAATGGGTTATGTAGTTATATTTAAATATAAAGAATCTTTTTCAAATAGCATGGTAAAATAAAATTAAACAAATCAATACTGTATGAAATGTAAATTATGGACTGAAAACTTTCATGTTTACTAAAAATCTCTGCCTGTTTATTATATCTACCTCTTTTTTCACTATTTGTGATTTATATTTAGGAAATATCAATAGAAATGAAGAATAAGACAATGGTAGAAATTGCAGAGAACCGTGCATCTAGTCTTAAGAAAAAGGCCAAGAGATAGAGAAGAAAGCAAATAGAAAAATGAAAGAGAAACTGACAAAATGGAAATGAAAGTAATGAACAAGGAAAAATGAACAGAGTGACAAGAGAAATATTAATATTTGAGAAACTAGAATGCCTTGGAAAACTAAATCTTAAAAATAAGAAAATATACACAGTGTTAAGATATTTAAAAATTAGTACTAATGGGCTTTTTAAACTATAAGGTTTTGATTTTAGAAGGATTTTAATAACATCGCCTGAGCACTTCAGATTCTGTCCCAACAATGCATGAGTAATTGATGAGCTGCCTTGCCTTAGTATTCACCTAAATGTATACAAGATGATTTTGTTATGCGAATGAGATGCAAATGTGTTCATTGTGACTTAAAGGTCGAGAGACTCTGGATGACTCAGTGCTATCACCTAGGGCAGGCAGTTAGGAAGCCTAAAAGCAGCAGTAACCACTAAGAGTGTGCTAGAAAGAAGGCCAGGCTGATAGTGATTTGACTGGTCTGGAAACTGTTCAAGGTGGAGCTCTTTTCCAAATATAATTTTATCTGTTATATTGCATAAACCTACAGTTAATTTATCTTTTTCCATCAAGATCCAAAACATACATAATATAATTGCCTTTATAAGTAGACTATCCATCATGACTAATGATTCAAAGATGAACCGGATGGCCATAGGTCTGATGCATTTACTCTCATGGAACAAAAGCAAAGACTATCTCATTCACTTTCACAATTTTTAAGCCTCTCACAGGCAAAAATGTTTTGAATTCTTAAAGTTTAGTTTCATCAATACAGACTGGCATCCCTAAGTTACAAATGGATTGAATTTCAGCCACATATTTCAAATCAGATGTATTTTACTACAGAAGGATGTTAAAATTGGTGATCAGGTCCATAATGCAGCCCACTAAGCCTTCATCCTTTAGTCCTCATATATTATGAATATCCTTTATGTGCCAAACAATACATGTGCTTGGAATACAGCAAAGAAAAATAAGGATGAGTTCTTGCCCACACAAAACAATAAGCAAACAAATACATATGCAACATTATCTCAAGTTTTATAAAAATTGAAATAGTAGACAATGGGGATTCAAAGTGACAGAAGATATAGTTTAGTTAGGTTTAAGAGAGCTTCTGTGAAATTCTAAGCAGAAAATAAGGCAGAGTTTGAAGTTCAAGATGGTAATTAGAAATTAACACTTGTGAAATGAAAGAGAAAGGAGTAGGTCTCAGCAGAGGGAGTCTAGTTATGAAAAAGTACAGACAAAGCATCAGCTGACTCATTGGGGAATTCTTGAGTGAGCACAACCATTAATTGTCCCCAAAGATTGCCACAAGAAAGACATGAACCTGAGGGAACTAACTCCTGCAGAGGAGGCAGATCCTGATTGGTCTAAAAGTGGAGCAGTGTTTTCTTGAAGTAACATTTGGTGGTGTATCTTCATGTCTTAGCACAATAGGGTAAGCAGGGAAGGTTTTTGTTTGTTTTTTTCTAAACAGAAACCTGAAAGAAATGCAAAAATGAATCTACATTCATTTTTTGTATAAATATGTATCATTAATAGGTAATAGCAATTACAAAGGCCTTGAGATGAGACTATGTTTGATGTTGGAGGAACAAGAAGAATAACCAGTGTTGCTTAAATAAAGCAAGTCAGGAGACTAATAGAGGAAATGGGGTTGAACATTTGGACAGGACAATGATTACCAATGTTAATTAAGTGAGATGGGAGGCTTTTAAACAACGGAGTAACCTGACACAATTTAGAACTATCTTTGTGGCTGCCTAGTAAAGAATGGAGTAGAGAGGAGCCAGAAAGGAATCAAGGGCATAGAGCTGAAAGCTACTAGAATAATGCATTGAGAATTACTGAAGGCTTTGACTAGGTTAGTAACTATTGTGTAACTGTTGAGGTGGTGAGAGTTGCTCAGATTCAGTTATACTTTGGGCTTGAAAACAATAGAATTTGCCAATAAGATGGATTTAGAAATATATATGAGAAAGAGAGAGATTCATCAATGATGATTCCTGATGTTTTGGCCGGAAAACCTAAGTGAAGAGGAGTACCCTATTTGAAAATGGATGGACAGACATATGGGTATTAGAGTTAGCATAGCAATTCTGCGTGGAGATATTTAAGAAGCTAGTGAATATTCAAATAAGATTTCAGAGAAGTCACAGCTTAACTATAGATGGTATTTAAAGCCCTGCAATGGGACTGGAAGATGATCCAAGGAGTGAATCTTAATTAAAAAAGAAAGAAAGAAGGCTATGAGGACTGTGCTCTCTGGCTCTGTATCAGTCATAATCAGTTTGGTTGTAATGCATTCGTAGAAGGTCCTTTTATTTCACACTCACTTTGCATGTTTTGAATGGGTTAACAGCTGTTTAGTTCTACCTTGTCTTTACTCTAAAGCTTCAAAGGAAGAGGTACCACTAATATGAAACCTTTTTGGGTAAAATGGTAAAAGGAGAAGGGTGATAAAACAGGCAATGACTCTTTAAGCTTCTGCTTGTAAGTAGCACATGTTGCTTGCACTGACATTTTAATGGCCCAAAACAAGTCAACTGGCTGGATCTATTTACAAGGGGGTGTGGAAGTGCCATCTAACCATGTGTCCTCTAGAAAAGAATGTTCAGATGTTTGTGAACACACCTAATGATTTCATGGGCACTTCAAACTATTGAGCTAAATAGAAGACAGTCTGACAAAGGCTATTGCATAAAAGTGACTATACAGGAAGAAAATTAAAAATAAGGGAAAAATATTTAAGGAACAAAAACAGGATCTATGTGATTATATCTTAAGTCTATGTATGAAACAAACAAATAAAATTTTGTAAGAATATGTTAGGCAAACTTCCAGGTTTCCATTCTGCATTTAAGCAGCTTGGAAGTTGCTATCCTAATGATAAGTAAAATGCAGGATAGACCAAAAATTCAATAACCCTTATTGGATTGGGTGCTTGAATATAAGATCCCATCAGAACAGAAAGCTAAGGAAAATGTGGTGATCATCTGCCACTAGCTCTGTGGGATCAGTAGACAGCCACGGATCCATTACTTGACTACCCTTTCCTATTTGACACTATCAGTTTTCTGTCCTCACCTCCTTTTGCATTTTTAATTTTAAGTTCATGTAAGACTTAGAAGAATGCTCTCTGATTATTATTTTGACATGGTATGAAGGAAAAGTTATTCATACGTGTTAGGATGAAACTCTAAGCTTCTTTTCATCACCCAACTTAAGAACCCAAGAGAATCTGAGTCCAAATCTAAGGTTTCTTTCTCACAACTCTATCACTCATGGCTACCTCACCATTTGAAAAGTGGGGATAACTAATACCTTTCATCATCTAGTTTGGTTGTGAGAATTCAGAGCTTCAACTTTGTAGGTACTCAATTCATTGTAGCTATTTGTATTAATAACTAGCAAGCATTTAATCCCTTTCATGTCTCCAAGGCTTGGGAGGAGAAAAGGGATGGAGGATGGTGAATGATGGATTCTCATTCTGCAGAGGAATCAACTGAAGTTAGTATTAGGGAGGAATATTTTCATATTTTGTCAGGAAAAGCAGTGTAAAGAATTCCTAACGTTCATACTTGAAGAGACCTTTCAGGGCCTCCCTGGTGGCACAAGGGGTTAAGTCTCAGCACTGTGAAGCTATCTGCAGCCACTGCAGCATGAGTTCTACCCAGCCAGAGAGCTTCCCACATGGCCAGCGGACCTCTCCTGCAGTGTACTTCAGTAGATCTGCCGGTTCTGCAACCCTCTGTCTCTGGTGAATCCTCTCTCCTCCTCCCACCTACACCCCAGCTGTTATATGCATAAATAGATAAAATAAATCTTAAAAAAAGAGAGAGACCTTTCAGTGCTGTGGTGGTGGGTATGGTGTGGTAACATAACACCTGAAGTGTGTGATCCTTTATCTCTGAATCACATACAGTGTTGTAAACCAATGTTACCCTATAGATAAATGAACAAATTAATAAAAATTAAAGTAAGAAAGAATGAAGCAGTTATTGTATTCATGTATGGAACTACCTGTATTTCAGACACAAGAAAATTCGAGAAAGTTTTTTCTTAACCCTTTTTTATCTAAGAAGTGAAAGTTACTATGGAAATGAAATTAACTTTTAGCTTTTCAGTGAATATCACAGATAATTTTTGCCTAGGTGAAAGTCAGTTTACTCAGCATTTAAGTAATTGGTTTCCTCTTGAATAGCTTGGAAGTAATTAATTGAAGAATACATTTTGAAGTAGTTTTAACATCATAGTTTAAATATGCAGAATGGGAATAAGCAACCTTTATGGAAGATCTTATCCTTGTCAGGTGGCATAGTATATTAATTATTTAGAAAGGTATTAACTTATTCAAAATATTGAACTTCTAACCTTTGCTGGTTACGTTGTTCTATTATATTCAAGTAGATTGTTACTTCATTTCCTTCAGAACCTGGACACTAAAAAATTTCAGTTGTATTTCTTTGTATTCATATCTTCATTTGAATAAAATAATAAACAAGGAAATAAACAAATGCTATAAACTGGATCCCCAAACCTAATCAGAAGGATCGAACACATATGTGACCTTCTCTGTAAATCCTATTCATTTCAAAAAATAAGTAGGTACTAAATTGAATCTATGTAAAACTGTATAATAGGTCCTGGAAAATATATTTAAGAATGAATTCAGGAATATTTTAGCAATGGAAATACCTTGGGGACGAATCTCACCAAAATTACAATTTTGAAGGAGACAATGTCCATGTTGATGAAATTTTGATATGTTTGTATTTAAAGTCACTCTCCTCTATGCTCAAAGTTCGTGTTGGATTGGCAGTACTTTTTTTTTTTTTCACAGCCTGCTCACTCTGAGTACTCAGACCACCCATGATTTTTTCAGCTGCTCTGCCCATGTTGTTGTTTTAAATCAAACATTCCAGGATAAAGACACCTGTATAATGAAATTAAGGAACAGTGCGGTCTTGTTATATGGTCACACTATTCTTCCATTTTCCTGGGATCTATCCTCTGCCTGACTTTAAGTGTGAATTGTCCTGCTCTTATACACTTGCCAAATAGTTTGAAGTGTGCTGGCATAATTTTTGACCACTAGTATAGTTGTCACCAGCTCCTTGGAGGCTGAGACAATTTATTCTGGATATTCTGGTTTTCCAAAAGTTTAATAGGATGACAGAATCTATGCAATAAAGCTAAAGTTTCTGCTGCTTGAATTACTTTTATTTCCCAACATAAATAATAAAATTTCAGACAAGGACCTACCACTGTGTTCTGATCATTCCCAGTTTTCCTAGCACAGCAGTTTTTTGCTTTCTCATCTTAATACTTCTTCCTCTTTTCCTTCCTTCTCTTCACCCTTTTTCTTATTCTTCTGCTCCTTTCCATCTACTTCTCTTTCATCCCTTCCTCCTTTTCCTTTTTCTCCTTTGTCTTCATACTTTCTCCTTCTCTCTTTAGAATCATGTCACATGGCCACAACTAGTTACAAGAGAAATTGAGTATTTAGTTATTCCAACTAATAAAGCAAGATTCTGTTAACAAGAAAGAAGAAAATGGGTGTTGAGCGAAAAACCGAGTGTGCTGAACATTTTATGTGCACTATATTATAATTATTTTTACTTTCCTCTCTTCTGAACCAGATGCTTTGACTTAGTAGTGCCTAGAATAATGTTTAGAACATAGCAAGTGTTCAGGAAATGCCAGTAGAATTTTCTAAATTTGAAAATTTTAATAATTTCATTTGCTTTTTTTCCTCCAACATACTTAAAAATCTAACTTTGTGAAATAATTAACAATAAAAGAATATCTAGAGAGAGAAAACTAAAAATCTTGAATGGAAAAATTCTTCGTATGGGAAATCTCTATTGATGTCCTCTACCTTGTTTGGTGTGTATTACTATCATAGGACAACTACAAAATTCAGCCAAACCATTTACGAAAGTTAGAATAGAATTGCATAGAAATCAACATTTTTTTTACAAGCCTAAGTATGTATCCTTCTCTAAGCAAAAAAGAAAGAAAGAAGAGTAGATACTGTAGCATTTCTACATGTAAAGGAAATATTAATGAGACTAAGAACACCACAAGTGAGGACCAATAACATTTAAGAATACATTTTGAAGTAGTTTTAACATCATAGTTTAAATATACAGAATGGGAATAAGCGACCTTTATGGAAGATCTTATCCTTGTCAGGTGGCATAGTATATTAATTATTTAGAAAGATATTAACTTATTCAAAATATTGTAGTTCTAACCTTTGCTGGTTACGTTGTTCTATTATATACAAGTAGATTGTTACTTCATTTCCTTCAGAACCTGGACACTAAAAAATTTCAGTTGTATTTCTTTATATTCATATTTCATTTGAATAAAGTAATCAATAAGGAAATAAACAAATGCTATAAACTGGATCCCCAAACCTAATCAAAAGGATCAAGTGGAGATATTCCACTCTTACATAAATTAGGCATTCTTATATAAGTTATCTGTTATCTATTATCCTGGCATAAAAAACAAAGACTAATGTATTAAAGCAAATACCTAGAAATCCATCATCAGGCTGTTTCACATCATTACCTCTAATAATGCCTACAATTACTAAAAAAAATTTCTTATTTCTATTATGATATGTCTCTGGAAAGTCATAAAGCTGAAGATTTATAAAGAGCCATAGCCCTGCCCAGTAGTCATGGATGAAAGAATATAAATGATGATGAATTTCATTAGATGCTTAATATTTAGTAAGCAACAGAAGTATCATCCTTTCTATTCATATTTGCTGGAGGAAAAAAAATGTTTTTATTTAACTATCTAGAGATCTATTTTCTTACTAATTAGTCTTTAAAAACAACTAATTAAATCACAGAGTAGTGGTGTTGAATTTTTATTTCTTTTTTTCTTGAACATTAGTGATAAAAAAAAAAATTTGCTTTTACCCAAAGGTAGTTATGCTTGCAAAATATATGGAAATTTACTTCAATTATATAATGTCCCTGTTAGAGCTTGGTTAAATGAAGATTTTAAGACAACACATTTTTCTAACTCCCTAAGATATAAATAGCTAAGAAGATGGAAGCCAGAGGCATTTTCTGGTTTAGATCCTGAAGGGTAACAGATATCTAGAAATGAATTCTTTAGTATTCAGTTTAATGTGGCTTGAGAGAGTTGGTGAGAATGGCTTGGCCTACTGGTCTTCTATCTTTCTATAGGCTTCTCCTTTAACAGTGTAGGAAAGACAGAAAGAGACTCTGATAGAAGTCAGGTAGAATGTTGGAACTGACCTATCTTATTAGCCAAAGACCAATGTCAAAATATATGACAATATATAGAATTGTCCAGGCAAAGAGTCACAAAATAGGTAGAGGCCCCATAATAAAGCAAGAACATATCTTAACAGGTGGTGGGGAGTACTAAAGACAGTGGATCAGGTGACACTTAGATAATCATGCCAGGGAACAAAGTCCTAATCACTGGACCAAGATGATATCCACCAGCAATTTCACCTCAGACTTATCAATGGTCATAGATATCACGGTTACGGAAATGAAAACTTAGGAAATGAGCCATAAATCAATCGTGGCTATGTGATGTGAAGCATCAGGTGTAAACTCCTCTCTGGACCCAGGAAAGAAATGCAATTGATCTAACTATTCAGAAGCAATAGAAAGAGCAGATTTACAATGTATTTCTCAATTCTAAATAGAGTATAAGGCAAAATAGCATAAAATAATTCTTTGTACTTGGCTGCAAGCTCTTAAAATGGCCTCCTGAATTATCTTTCTTCTTCCCCTCCACTCCAAACATCTCAATTTATTGAAACTAACTTTAATTCTAATTTGTACTTATCTATATAACCATCGCCTCTCTCATTTTAATATCCAATGGTTTATTACACTATTCACCCTGAAGTATATATAGACCTGTAGACTATTGTAGACTATTCCTACCTTACTGAAATCAACTCCTTTCTTAGCATTCATACAATATTCCTGGTTCCTCGTTCTCATTACCTTCCTTGATTTCCTTCATTTGCCCATTTCCTGGATTTCTAAGGTTCTCCAAAGGATTTTTTATTTGTTTGTTTTATTTTGAAAGTTGTATTCCAACTCTGTAGGATCTCACTGGGCAATTTTATTTGTTTTTATTTTATGGAGTGACAGGTTTTGTTTTTGTGTTTTTGTGGTTTTTTTTTTGTTTTTTTTTTGGTAAACTACTCCTGCCTTAATTTGAAATCTCAAAAAACAAGAGCTAATCAACATTTATCAAGTAGTCCATATCCCAAAATGAAGTTCTATACCACCTATTTAAAATGTGTAATTTTGTGGTAAAAAATTTACTTTAAATTGTTGCTGTATCAACTATCTGAAGGATATAAGATGTTGAAGCTGAAGTAGAAGAAAAAGTGTTTCTTTGGTGAGAGAATTGACATGCTGTTTGATTCTGTCTACTCCATGGAGGAAAATAAGAGTCAACTTTCCTACTATTACAAGCATCTAATGTTTAAAATTTGTCTTCTAAAGTTTTCAGGAATAAAAGCATATTTTGGAAGTCTGAAATATTTAAAAGTTAGTACTGGTTGCTTACTTCAAAGCTTGGAGAAGTGACTACATGGGATCTAGCTGTGGTTAACTGGATAAGGAATATTTGTTTATTTCCCAAATATACAAAACAACCTCACTAGGAAACCCTACAATGTACCAAAGATTAAGAATGTACAATTGTTCGCTGGATTTGTAGAGTATTGCAGGTAGTCAGTCAGAAGGGCGCATTAATTGCATCAAGAAGTCTGTAATCAGAAATACTTGGAAGGACAATGTTCAGGATTCCATGGAAGATTCATAAGATTCAACTTGGAACATTGTCTAAATCCTGGAAACAAAAATGTCATATCACTAGCAGCAAGTAACCTCTTCTTCCTTCTCTGCTTCCAACCCTCAAGACAGGAAGGAGGAAGAAAAGTTCAAAATGAATAAATTTAAGAAATCCATCTTAACCTGTAGAGAGGTATAGCTATGAGATTGAATGAAAGCTATATTTGAAAATTATTTAGATTTTTATTGTATGTAATGCACTGAGGTTATTTTGGGGGAAAAAACCTGAAAAGCACTTTTTTAAAAAAAGATTCATTTATTTATGCATACAAGAACTGTGGTGTAGGCCAGAGGTGTGGGGTGGTGAGAGGATTCATCAGAGACAGAACAGGGAGCAGAACAGGCAGATCAACTGAAGTACACTGCTGAGGGTAACAGTGGACAAGGCAGGAGAGGTCTGCTGTGCCATGTGGGAATCTCCCTGGTAGGGGATCGAACTCATGCTGCAGTGGCTGTGGACAGCTTCAGAGGCTGAGACTTAACCCATTGTGCCACCAGGGAGGCCCCTGAAAAGCACTTTTAATTGTCAAAGAATGATCTAGACAAAGAGGGATCTGTTGAAGATTTCATCCAATGGAGAAAAACATAGTTCACTGTGAGAGTATTAAGAGAGGGTGAGAAAAAAGAATTAGCTATATTCTGCTTGCAAACAATGAAGTTTGGCATACTGATATAAATGAATGACTCTTAACACATGATCTTCAGCCCACATGTCTTTTAAGACTCATATTTCTATCTTCCTATTGAATATCCTCACCTGTTAGTCTCTATGTTTTCAGGCACATTTTACTATCATATTCAAAATCAAATTCTTCTCTATAAAACATGTTTGTTTTCCTATGTTCTCTCTCTGTAATATTGCTATTAGGTATTTACCCAAATAACATGAAACACCTAAAATGAAAAAGAGTTGTCTACACCAACGTACATAGCAGCATTGTTTACATATCATGGAATAACCCAAGTGCCCTTCAACAGATGAATGGGTAGAGAATCTGTGAAATAAATATTAAATGGAATATTACACAGCTATGAAGAAAAATGAGCCAGTAGCATCTGAGACAAAATGGATGGACCTTGAGGTGATTATGTTGAATGAAATCGGTCAAAAAGTGACAGATTTTGGGTGGTTTCACTCATCATATAAATATCTAAACAAAAAAAAATTACATGGAAATAATGGAAGGAAAAACATTTGACCCAGGCAAAAAGAAGATAATAGTTACCAGAAGGAAGAGAGGAAAGGATAGAGGGATGGGAGAGGGAAATAGATGGAATATGGGCTTGGGCAGTTTGATGGAGGGAGGAAAAAAGAAAAAGAACATTATAATCTATCTAGTCTATTAGCAATCTCAAATCAATGATTCCTACTTCTCCCATATTCCTGACATTGAATTTCAAGTAATTTTCTGTCTTTTGAACAAATTTTACTTCAAACTCTTCCTTTCCCAACTCCAACCCCTTGATTAAATTCTACTCATCAATATTTTTGCCTGGACTTTTGAACTACTTACGGTTTTCTGTCTTTATGCCCTTCAAATTCTAATCTATCTTCCAAGCCACTTGTCTAGTTTCATCTTTCCAAAACAAATTTGACTGTTGTATCCTTTTTGCCTATACATTTTGCCCAAAAATTTCCTTCAAGTAGAATTCTCTCTGCTGTAGGAGAACTCGTAAAGTCATTCATATAGTCCTCATTAGTTTCTGTGTCATGTACAGGGTTATTCTTCAATGTTTTTTCCTAATCAGATCACTTTGTATGAACAGTTATCATAACACAATTTATACTGAATTGTAATGATGTGCTATTATTACCTCTTCTTTCCAGAGGATGAGCTTCTTAAGTGCAGGGGTCATTTTTCAGTTGTTCCAGTGCCTGGTTATTGGATAAAAATGAATCCAATGATGAGTTACCATGTGTATTGAAATAGATTCAAATTCTAATTTTGATTCAAACTAAGACTAATCCTAGGAATTGGAGGCCTTTATGTTTGATCCATTAGCCCTATTCAGGATTGAATAGGGGAAGGAAAGAAGGAAGGCAAGTGATAGAAATCAGGTTGATTTCTTAATAGGTACTAGGAGTCAACAAAACCAAAGGTCATATATCCACTTTAATTTTTTTCTCTTTCTAATTTCAAATTTGGGATCTTAAAACCAGATTTATTAGTTTGACACACTGTTATGAAATCATTATACATCACCATAGTTCATTTAATTGTTCAAACATTCTGCAGTTTGTTAATAGAAATAATTTGCATTATGACCTTGCTGCTTTTCTTTAGTATTCAGTCAGTTCATGGGAGATACTGAGGAATGAAGTGTTGCATGAATGCTCAATAAGATTAAACAGTCAGTTTGGACAGGCTGGTGCTGAATGAAACTATGTCTAGAAATTCAATGAGAACTACACCAAGAAAAAATTCCACAGCAAAATACAATGATTGATTATGCTTATTATCTACGCACAAATGTATTTGCTTTTTATAACTCGTACAGCTTTCATTTGGGATATCTTTGTAAGGGAAATTTGTTTGCTTATTTGTAGAACTGACATCTTGTAATGAAGTATTATATTTGAAAAGAGAGATTGATTTTCTTTATATCTATATTTATACATCTCACATGTGAGAACTTTTATGTATATGCAGATCGCTAATTAAACAATTAGCCCCAACAATAGAACATAACCAGAAATATAATAATTCCTGATGTGTGTTTAGATTATCATTTCTATGAATTTCAGTCAGAATTTAAAAAATGTTCTAATGTCCTAATAGAAAAGATATCTCCACATGGCATATAATGACAACAACCATTGATGCATGGAGCAAAATGCATGACGCTGTATGTCATGCATAACACAGTTCCAAGCTGTTCTCATGTAGGCTTACATAACAATGGAAACCTAATCAGATTTGTATCCATAACATCAATAATGTCACATCTACAAATAAGCTAGTCAAAACAGAGTTTCTGTCCCATTGTCTCTCTAGCTGCTTAGTACATTAGTAAGAAAAACAAGTAAGAAATATCTGATTGTTTATTAAATTTTGAAAAATTTTGGGGAAGCCTGGGGAAAGATCTGCTCCTCTCTTGAGTGTTAGTTTTCCCTTCCCTCCATTTTCTATTGCTATAATCACAGTCCTGTTTATTGTTCATGTAGAATATGTGGCTTTGTCTCTCATCATTGCAGAGATGCTTTCCTCATTACCACTCTTCTTTAAAAGCATGACATGGAAAATTAATCTTATGTGCTTCCTTCTCTCAAAGGACAAACAGAACAGTAAAAGACATGGTTATGTTAAAAACTTTAATATGAGCCAAGTGAGTTAAGAACTCTTATAAATATAAAACAGAGTATTACAAATCAAAGAGTCAAAGAGTGATATCAATTCATATTGGAAAGACCAGAAAAGACTTGAAAAAAGAAAAGGGTATGTGAGCTGAATAGTATAAATAAGAAAAAAAATTCTTAATTTATGATTTAAAAAAGTATTACATGGAATAAAATAAACAACATAACATTCATAACACTGACTCATTTAGTTAAGAATAAAGGTACTCTAATAGAAATCAAACATGTAAGTCAACTTTTAAAATATGTACTTTTTTAAGATTAATAATTGTTGTGAGCCATAACTTTCTTAAAAACACCTTCCTATTTCCTATTTATATACCTCTTTTTCTTTCTCTGCCACTCTCCATTCCCTTTTCTCCAATAATTCTGATTTTCCTGCAAAAATTACACACACATATTATTCATGACATTTAAATATTTTACATATCCATGTCAAATATCATCATGTCTAGGGACTATTGCACAGTGTCTAATAAAATTCAGCAGCATACATCATTAGAGTTAATAATTTGAAAATTATCAGATATAGAAAAAATGAACTGTTATGAAAAGAAGTCAAAGTACTTGAAGAGGTGGAATACATTTTTATTTTTTTTTTAATATTTATTTATTTATACATATAAGCCGGGGTACAGGCCAGATGCATGCGGCGGCGAGAGGGTTCACCAGAGACAGAGTGGGGAGCAGAACAGGCAGATCAGAAATACACTGCTGAGGGGAGCAGCGGGCGAGGCAGGAGAGGTCTGCCGCACCATGTGGGACTCTCTCCGGCTGGGCGTCGAACTCACATCACGCGCTGCCTACAGCTCCATAGCACAGCGCTCAACCGCTGCTCCACCAGGGAGGCCCTGGAATACATTTTTAGAAAGGAACTACCACGAAGATACAAATGACACTTCCACAAATATTTTCTTTTTACAACATTCAATGTGTGAATGTGTACTCTACTGATTCAATTTCAATTATTATGGTAAGTACTGAACTTAAGCAAAGCTGTGAAGAAGGTGAAAATAATCTTTGGTACTTATTATTCTCTGTTCTGTGATCCTCACCTTTCTTTGATGATCTAAAAATCTTCTATTACTTTCAGCACATGCCCATTAATGTCTAAATTTTTCACATTTATAGCTGTAGGCCTGGTCTTCCACATTGTTCTATATTCTATGAAATACAGCTCCTAATATCATTTTCCCAAAGGATTGAAATTATAAATTGCAGACATGAAATTTGGCTTCTGGGTCAGGAGGGTCTCTTGGATTCTTCTTAAAATTTAAAAATATAAGCCTATCTCTAGCTCTCTCTTTTATATGACTTTGCTGCATATTTATACAAAAGAACATTTATCACACAGTTTTATCTCCAAATTTGCTGGCACAGAAGTTAAATATTTATGTTTGGAGGTTGGCAAAGTTACTCCTAATGGTCTTTCATTTTACATTGCTAATCCTTCCAACATTTCTACTGTCTTTTACAGTAAATTTATTATATTTATCTTCCTTACATGTTCAAATCAGATAAGTATACATGTGCTTATCCCAGCCATCCATTGGGTGTACACGTTGGTGGAAATGTACTCAGCCAAGTTGGAATTCCTTCAAAGTCTTCATTGAAAAAATGTTCACATTGATAAATGATTCATTCTTCAGATAAAACTGACTATAGAGGCTGAGTACCTATATATAGACAAACCCAAATAAACCATGTCTTATATAACATATTAAGAGCAATATATCCAAGTAAAAAGTAGTGTGAAATAAAGTAGTGCAGGTGGAAACCACATAATAAAGTATGAGTAGAGAAATAAAAGTATGGAGAGATAAATGCATAGTAGGTATTTTTGAGTTAAAATTTTCATTGATCATTAAATTTTTAGTTAATCTATTCAAATGATTTTGGATGAATATATATAGTATGAATCTATATAGTATGAATAGATATACAAACACACACACAAATTTATTCACACTCAAAGAAGCTATTATTTGCTCAGACTAAGCTATTATTTGCCAGAAGGTTTCAGCTATATATGCAATATAGAGAAACAGCACAAAGCTTTGCAGAACTGATCCAAAAACATACTCTAGAAAGATGACTGTAGAAGTGAGAGTACCAGAAAAGGCAGAGTGGAGAGCAGAGTAGAAAGTTCCAGTATATAATGGAGGACTGTGGGTGCCTTAGTGGATATGAAATGTTAATATACACCTGAAAAGATGTGGCCCTTAACTCTGAATCATATACAGTTTTTTTTATAAATATATATTTTTATTGTTATTTATGTCTTTTACATTTTGTATTCCCCTTGGGTAGCCCACCACCAATTCACCCGTGATCCATCTCCATGGTCCCTTGTGTTCTTTTCTATTCCATTTTGTGCCCTTTTCCTTCCCTCCCTCCCCCTCCCTCCCCCCCCCCACTGATTGTCTCTCTCCTTAAACCAATGCTTCCTCAATAAAAAAGTAAAAATTAAAAAAAGAAATTATTGCTAAAATGCATAAACATGTCACTAAAAAACCAATATTTATTCTTCATCTATGCCCTCAAGCATAATGCATGTGGCCTATTTGATGGTTATATTTAAGCATTACTAGTGTTTAACAATTTGAAGTTGATTTCAGAAACTCTACCACATGCAGTTTATAAATAAATATGATATTCAATATGTATTTGCAAGATGTCAGCTTCAGTTCATCTGCTTGCTTTTCTGTGTCTTTCCCTCCACATTCCTATGTTATTAATCTGCTGTGAATGTGTTAATTTAACCAGCAGATTTCTATTTTGTTTGGAATTTTTTTCATGGCATTATAAATTGATTAACATTTCCCATTCTTGACTAAGTCCAAGAATGTTGATCAATATTGGCTGAACAGAATTGAGTCTGCAGCACCAGATAAGAGGACTAAATGCACACTCATTGATGTTTCTCTGTAGTAGAAAAATATCTTAAGGTGTGGAGTGATTTATATGTATGAATGTGTTTCTCTTGGGATATGATTCTATAGTCAATATGTCCTGTTGAAGACAAAATTCTAACACAGAATGGTATCAGTTAGTCTATGATGGAAAGCAAATACTAGGATCATTAACCTGGAAAACATATATATGAGTTGATCTAAATAATGAGTCTGCACTGTAACAATATTTCTAAATAGAATCTGTGAGGATCAGCTTCATTTAAGCTTCTTTTTACATACATAAATAGGTGAGGTTGAGGTGAGCATACCTGTGTGACTTGATAGAAACTCAGAGAAGCAAAGATTAATTATCTGTTTTTCCAGGCTTGCCTCACTTGTTGAATGCAGTATTTTTAAATTTATGCAAAAATGTCAGGGATAGGAACAGCAGATCTGAATTCAAAGATCCTCAAATAGAAAAAGATAAAAGAGCAGAAATTTAAGAGACATTTATATAATGCCAATTAAAATTCAAAGTATTACTGATTAGTGTTTTTCAATGACTTGAAAAAAATTCTCTTTGTGAAGACTCATAATTATAGCTCTTAGACAGGAGCAGGAAGAAGAAAAGGGCATTTTCTTAGAATCCTCTATACCAGCCAAGACAACCATGCTGATTTAGAAAGTTAATAAAAGGAATATTTACATTAAAAAAATTTATGGGCATCTGTAATATTGCCAAAGTGAGTTTTTCTTCTGTACTAAATTCAAGTGAAATTTTACTGGAGCTGTTAAGTTATAATTGTCATTTTAACAGATATCACAGACAGAATAATGTAGCTTGGCTTTGATATTTTCTAATTCATGGTGTTCTTTCCTCTTTTTATTCCTAGAAAAGACATTTGAATGAATCCCAGATAGATCCAGACAGGTGAAATCTAGTCTACATCAACTTCTCTCCAATGCAATCAAGCACCACAAGTTAAAAAATCTAATTATGTACATTTCCATTCTTTCTGCTTTTGCATCTAAAAATTAATATTCCAGTTCAACATTTATACTCTTATGGGTGGGCATTTTCATTTTGACAATATTATCTATTAGAAAGGGAAGGAAAGCTTAATTACTTTGAATACTGATTTTTCCAATCTTAAAGTACAAGTTGCATTTTAAATACATCTCAATTTTTCTATATGTGGTGCATTGGAAACAAGAGTAGTACTGTTCAATTTGTGAATGGTCTGGTGTTACATATAGATTTGAAACTTGGACAAGTAATCGTAAACGTTATTTTCCAGAATGAGACTGAATATCTGTGTTCACAGACTCGTTATTTTAATTTCAAGGTTATAGTCACTTTGAATATAATATGTTGTTTTTTAATGGAATTGAGGTTGTGCATATTGTTAGGTCATAATAAAACTTTACCTATCAATTTATCTTTTCTTTTTTTTTATTATTGTTATTTATGTCTTTTACATTTTGTATTCCCCTTGGGTAGCCCACCACCAATTCACCCGTGATCTATCTCCATGGTCCCTTGTATTCTTTTCTATTCCCTTTTGTGCCTTTATCTTCCCCTCCCCCTCCCGCCCCCCCCCCGCTAAGTGTCTCTCTCCTATTTGGTTTCCCTATAGTCCTGTTATAAGTGAAACCATTTGATATTCGATATTTTTCTTTTTCTTTCTGGCTTATTTCACTGAGTATGATCCCCTCTAATTCCATTCATGTCGCTGCAAATTGGATGTGTTTATCTTCTTTGAATGCTGAATAGTATTCCATTGTGTATATGTACCACATCTTCTTGATCCAGTCATCTATTTTTGGACATCTGGGTTGCTTCCATACCTTTGCTATTGTGAATAGTGCCGCAATGAACATACAGGTGCATGTATCCTTTCGGATTAGTGTTTTTGTGTCCTTCGGTTAAATTCCCAAAAGTGCTGGGTCGTATGGGAGCTCCATGTTTAGGAGTTTGACGAATCGCCATGCAGCTTTCCATAGTGGTTGGACCAGTTCACATTCCCACCAGCAGTGTAGAAGAGTTCCTTTTTCTTCACATCCTTTCCACCAAATAGGAAAGGAAGAAATTAAACTGTCTCTATTTGCAGATGATATGATAATATATATACAAAACCCTAAAAACTCCATAGAAAAGCTACTCAAAATAATAGACCAGTTCAGTAAAGTAGCAGGATACAAAATCAACGCACAAAAGTCAGTAGCATTCCTCTATGCAAACACCCAATTGAAGAAGAAGAAATTAAGAAATCCATCCCCTTCAAAATCAAAACCAAAAAAGTCAAATATCTGAGAATAAATCTAATAAAAGACATAAAGGACTTATACAAAGAAAACTACAAAACTCTGTTGAAAGAAATAGAAGAAGACACAAGAAGATGGAAAGGCATCCCTTGTTCATGGATTGGAAGGATTAGCATTATCAAAATGGCAATCCTACCAAAAACAATTTACAGATTCAATGCTATTCCTATAAAAATCTCAATGACATTCTTCAAAGAAATAGATCGACTACTGGTGAAATTCATATGGAACCACAAAAAACCTTGCATAGCTAAAGCCCTACTAACTGAAAAAAAATCAATTTATCTTTTCAATGAAATTTATTTTAAGTATGGGAAATTTTTTGAGTATTTATGTATTTTCTTTTCATATGATGAAATAACATATTTGTCCTCTTCATGATTGAGTGCTAAAGTGACATAATTTAGCTAGGTGTTACGAAGGTGGAGTTGCATTATTGTTAGAAAGGTGTATGTGAGTTATCCTTGATTTATAATGGTTTACTCTACCAACACTTGCGAATGATCTCTGTGACCAAGAATCACAGAAAATAAACAAGAACCTTGAAGAAAGTGAGATTATGAGCAAATGACTTATAAGAAAGTCCTGATTAGAGATCTTTTATTTTATTTAATTGTTATTCAAGGTACTTATTTCATAATAGAATTCTCTTTATGCAAAAGTTGTCATATAGAAGATCAGATCTTTAGTCTGAGAGATGATTTTTGATATTATATCTAACACCATAAGCATATTTTTACATTTAAAAATTTTATAGAGGTAATATTGATTTACAACACTGCATTTGATTTAGAGGTACAGATTAACACCTCTTCCGAGATATGTTACTATACTATACGCACAACTAAAAGACCAATAATCCTCCACCATCATCCATTGTGTTCCATTCCCCATTTGCTCCCACTCCACTTCCTCTCTGATACCCTCAGTTCTACAGTTAGATTTTTAGGGTTTGCTTGGTTTAATTTTCTCTGTTCCTGTGTTTTGTTTCTCTCTATTTCCCATTTGAATGAAATCATCAGTTGTATGGCTCCTTCTGATTTATTTCACCTAGCATAATCCCTTCCTGTCCCATCCATGTTACAACATGGCAAAATTTCATGTTTTCAATAGTTAAGTAATATTCCTTTGTGTCTTCCATCTTCTTTATTCTCTAATCTGTCATTGGGTACTTAGGTTGTTTCCATAAGTTGGCAATAGTAAATAGTACTACAGTGAACATAGGTGTGCATGTATCCCTTCAAATTAGTGCTTTTTCATTCTTTGTGTAAATACTTAAGAGTAGAATTGCTGCATCATATGGTAGATTTATTTTTAATAGTTTGAGAAGGCTCCACACTGTGTTCCATGGTGGCTGGACCAGTCTACATTCCCATCAGCATTGTGTAAGGATGATTTTTTTTTTTTCATACCCTCACCAACTATTATTTTTGGTCTTCTTGAAATGGGCTATTGTATAGGTATGAGGTGCTATTCAATTTTTTTTTAAGATTTTTTTTTATTTATTTATACATACAAGCTGGGGTACAGACCAGAGGCATGGGGCGGCGAGAGGGTTCACCAGAGCCGGAGCGGGGAGTAGAACAGGCAGATCAGAAATACACTGCTGAGGGGAGCAGCGAGGCAGGAGAGGTCTGCTGTACCATGTGGGATTCTCCCCGGCCGGGCGTTGAACTTGCGTCGCCGCTGCTGACAGCTCCACAGCGCAGCGCTCAACCGCTGTGCCACCAGGGAGGCCCCCCAATTTGGTTTTGATTTGCTTTGTCCTGATGATAAGTGATGATGAGCATCTTTTCAGGAGCCTTTTGATCATTTGAATGTCTGTTTTTGGAGAAGTTTCTGTTCAGCTCTTCTTCCCATTTTTTTTTCCCTAGAATTCTTTGTTTTCTTTTTGATATGTTATATAAGTTCTTTGTAGATCTTGGGTATTAGTCCCTGTGAGATGCGTGATGTTCAAATATATTCTCCATTACAGTAGTATGTCTTTTCATTTTAATGACCATTTTCTTTGCTGTGAAGAAGAATTTCTTGAAATAAAGACAAATTGAATAGATACCAGAATCAACAATAAAAGTAGGTTGTAGAACTTCAGGAATAGCATGGTCCCAATTATTTAGTCACAATCTTCATTATCTGTGGATTTTATCAAATGGAAAATTGTATTTATGTATTTTCAATTAAGAAGATGCTATTGATATGAATCCAGATTAAAGAATTAGAAAAAAGTTTAAAGAGGTAAACTCTTGTTATTTCCATTGTAATATAGTGGAAACTGAAACACACAGTGGTTACTAATTTTCTTAAGAAATTTTTCTAAATGATTATACAGGATTAGAACCAGGTACTGTTTTCTTCTAGAAAATGTTCTTTCTGTTGATTAATATATTTATATACACACACACACATATATATACAAAACAATCAACTACATAATGATATATCACTTGTAATCACCAGTGCTATCACATATTCCTTTTTAAAAATTATATAAAGTATAAGACAGTAAATCTTAAATGTTTTCATCATAAGAAAGAAATTTTGTCACTAAATATGTTGACACATAACTAGATATATTAGCGTGATCATTTCATGGTGTTTACAAATGTAGAATCATTATATTGTACACCTGAAACTAATATCCTCTATGTCAACTATACCTCAATTAAAAATGCATAATGCTAAACTAATGCTATGATTTATCATAAATTTAACCTGCCAAAAATCCTATTATTCAATTTCAGTGGTTTTCAAAGTGTGATCCTTGGATTAAGAGCTAAAGAACAATCTGGAAAGTCATGAGAAATGAAATTTGGGGGCTGTACATGAGGACTGCTAACTT
The DNA here is from genome assembly GCA_004024925.1 of Scalopus aquaticus. NCBI lineage: Eukaryota > Metazoa > Chordata > Mammalia > Eulipotyphla > Talpidae > Scalopus > Scalopus aquaticus. The sequence continues at coordinate 36,207 of PVIJ01006378.1, read as the reverse complement.
AGGAACTCTACATTTTATGTCATCAAGCACTTTTGGTTTGTCTGGTACACCCTATAGTTTAAGAATGACTGCTTAGAAGAGTATCAACTCTTAGAAATGAGTGAAAGAACAATTATTACATGTTATTTTTTTCCTTTTTCAAGTTTTATGTATCTTGAAGGAAGCTAGCACAAAATGTATAAAAGATAAAAGATTGGATTTAAGACCTGAAACCATAAAATACATAGAAGAAAACATAGACAAAATATTTCATGACAAAAGCTTCTGTGATGTCTTTTTTAATTTGTCTCCAACAGCAAATAAAACTAAGGAGAATATAAACAATTGGGATTACATCAAACTGAAAATCTTCTGCACATTGAAAGAAACCATAACTAAAACAATAAGACACCCTACTGAGTGGAAGAAAATATTTGAATACCATACATCTGACAAGGGGGTGATATCAAAGATCTAAAAAGAACTCCACAAATCAACAAAAAGGAAACAAGTAACCAATTAAAAAAAAAAAAGGCAGAAGATCTAAATAGGCATTTCTCCAAAGAAGAAACACATATGGCCAACAGCCACATGAAAATATGGCACTTATCTTTAGAGTACTGCAAATCAAAACTATGACATACCACTCATACTGAAAAGGCCAGAAATAGCAAAAGCCAGCAAGGATGTGGAGAAAAAAGAACTTTATCACATTGTTGGTGGGAAATTAGACTTTGGAAACAGTATGGAAGAAAACAGTATGGAAGTTCATCAAAAGATTAAAAATGGATCTTCCATATGTCCCAGCAATTCCACTTCTCTGTATCGACCCAGCACAAAAACACTAATTCAAAGGGTAACCTACACTCCCATGTTCATAGTAGCACATTTACAATAGCCAGGATATGAAAACAACCTAAATGTCCAAAAATGGAGGAGTGGACCAAGAAGATGTGGTATTTACACACCATGGAATACTACTCAGTGATCAAAAATACAAACTCATGACATTTGAGGCCAAAATGGATGGAGCTGGAAAAGATTATGATAAGTGAAATAAGTCGGAAGGAGAAAGACGAATAGTTGATGGTATCACTTGTAAGTGGAATATAGGAAACCAAACGAAGGATGAGATAAAAGGAAACGTAAATACTAACCACTGAAAGCTGATTTTAGAACTAAGTAAATGGGGGGGGGGAAAGTAGAGCATATGGGGGAGAAGATGGAGCACAATGAACTATTCTGGAGAACTATGGGCACTTTGATTGAGGTTGAACTATGGTAACAACACACAAATGGGGGAATTCTCTCCTCTTAAAATACAGGCAATAATATAAACCAACTTTACCTCAATGGAAAGAAATATTTTTTATATAAGACCTAAAATCATAAAGTATATATGAGAAAATATAGCAAAATGCTTCACAACATTGTCTTCAAGAATATATACTACAATGATAAGGGAAACAAAAGTCTCACAGTTTTTTTCCACAAAAAAGCTTCTACCCAGCCAAAAAAAATTTTTTTTAAATGAAAATGAACTATTGGCCCATTAAAAGAGGTTTACATCCTATTCAGAGTTTTGAAAGTATAGGATTTCCTCATTCAGTTATAGTAACTATAGGAACCACTACCAAAGAACCCATATTCCTCCACTATTGTACTTTATGCTCTCTCCACACTCTGTTCTCTGCCCCCCACCTATGTCCCCATGTCTCAGTTCTAAGGTAAACTTTCTTTTTTTTTTTTTTTTTTTTTTTTTTATACATACAAGCTGGGGTACAGGCCAGAGGTGTGGGGTGGCGAGAGGGTTCACCAGAGACAGAGTGGGGAGCAGAACAGGCAGATCAGAAATACACTGCTGAGGGGAGCAGCGGGCGAGGCAGGAGAGGTCTGCCGTGCCATGTGGGATTCTCCCCGGCCGGGCGTCGAACTCGCGTTGCCGCTGCGGACAGCTCCACAGCGCAGCGCTTTAACCGCTGCGCCACCAGGGAGGCCCCTCTAAGGTAAACTTTCAAGGACTTTGTTTAAAGTTTGTCTTTGTCTGATCCTTTGTTTTGTTTCTCTATAGTCCATATATAAGTGACACCATTTGGTATTTATCTTTCTCCTTCTGACTTGTTTCCACTTAGCATAATCCTTTCTAACTTCTTCTATCTTGATGAAAATGGCATGAGTTTATTTTTTAAGGTTTATTTTTTATTTATGCATACAAGAACTGGGTTGTAGGTCAGAGACAGAGTGGGGAGCAGAACAGGCAGATCTACTGAAATACACTGCTGAGGAGAACAGTGGGCAAGACAGCAGAGGTCTGCTGCTCCATGTGGGTTAGCTCCCTGGCTGGGGATTGAACTCAGATTGCAGTGGCTGGTGATAGATTGATAATGCTGAGACTTTAACCCCTGTCCCATCAGGGAGGCCCAAGTTTATTATTACTATTTTTGATTGCTTAGTTGTGTTTCATTGTGCATATATACCACATATTCTTGATCCATTCATCTGTTTTTGGCTTTTTCAGAGTTCAATTATGGAAATTTAGGTGATTACACATATTTGAAAATCCTTAGATATGGCTATTATAAAAGAAAAGGCATTCCTAAATTTGAGGAAAAAGTATTAATCAAAGTTATGGATGTCAGATTACTGGAATACTTAATGTTTTCTCAATACAAGAATAAGTCTCACATTTAAAACGTATAATTCAATGGAAATAATCTATTTTAGGTGGACATTCATAGCCCAAATGAAAATAAAGCTGTGTCTTTACTAACAATAACACATTTCTAACTAAACATTAGCACACACACACAACGAATCCTTTGATTACTTTTGTCTGATCCTTTTAATTCATAAGGTCAGATTTTCCACCACCATCATTGTATGGTCCTGTGATTCTTAAGCTGGCATCTTACTGTTGATTTATTTTTAGAAAGCTTGTATTATTTTCTTTGGAATATCAAGCACAGTATTCCTTTAGGCTTTTATAGTTGGTCTTATGTTTTTTTGCACCTGATTTGCCTCACTTTGTGGATTTTCTATTTTGCTCCCTTGGCCAGTTGTACATTTAAAATGCCATCCTCTCCTGTCACCCACAATGACCTCCTTTGCTTCACCAATTGACCATAGAGGGATTTTGTTTGAGCACCTGGGTTTCTTGAAACTTGGCATACGTTTTGCCTGAGCTTCAAATAAGGTGTTTTAAGCAGTCTCCAGGTTTCTGGTAGATTATTTGTTTTTTTGTTTTTTTTTCCCCAACTCCTTCACGTTTTTTTTTTTCTAATACACATTTTGATGTAGGTCTCTTTTGTAAAATTGAGTTAGCATGTGTTCGATGTTTCTTGGCTTTTCCACTCTCAGCAGAAAGTGAAATTTAATCTTCTACTGATCACTAATATATAGTGGTTAGTATAATTTCTGATTCACTTCCTGTCTTTTATGCAGAACTCCATGTACTTCCTTTCCATATGGAGTCTAAAATTACTTGATCTAAGAAACAGTTATTTATTACCCCCCAAATATTTCCTTCATATCTCTCCTCAGTGAGAAAATCCATGAATCCAGATGTGAATAATTATTTGATTACCATCTGTCCTGATTTTCTGTTTGCACACTTAGGGTTAATATTTTTAGCACTCTATATATTTGAACATCAGATGAGGAGGACTGAAGTAATCACAAATCTTCCTTGATGCCTTTCTTGATTGACTGATTACTTGATCATTTCATTTCCATCCATAACCTTCTGTCTCTCCCCTCTAGACAGGCAATAATGCTAAGAAGCTTAACAAATAACCTTTTTGATGTTTTTGCAAAAGTTTATATTGTTCTATTTGTGCTTATCATACTTGTTTAATTTTAAAGAGTCTTTTGATAGATATTTCACTCTGCTCCTTACTTATAAATCATTGCTGTTTTTGGACAGTTCTATACCTATCTCTAATCTGTTACTTCTACATATATCCAGTCTGTTGCTCCCTCATGGACATTCATCACTTTCTTATTGTTTCCTATGCTAATTATGGGCTATTAAAATTGCCTCTAATTATCCAACATTATTTAGCCCCAGTTTGTGCCCTCATCCACCGCTTATTTCTTAATTGCAGTTGATTTAGAAAAGATGGATTCTCCTCCAAAGTGTTTGCACAGTAAAATCTTCATTTTGATCAGTGTTTCTCACCCTTACTACTTACTGTTAAAATTTGAATTGGATGAATCTTTGCTGTCAGTATTGTAAGATATTTAACAGCATCCCTGATTCTACCCATAAGATATCCATAAAATCCATGATGTGACAATAAAAAAGTAAAAATGTTGCCAAAATTCTTGGCACCCCCTATTGAAAACAATTGATATAGATTTTCTAAGTATTTATATGCTACTCCTATTAAATCTTATATATGCTTCATTGTCATTATAGCCTTAATTCAAGCTATCGTGGCACTATATCCTGGCTTCTTTTCCCCCTTTTTCATTGCTGTTGTTCCAAATGTCAACTAAATACGGTTACTCATTTCTTGACATGTTTTCCACTATTTATATATGCTGGACTTATATGATTTTTATATAACTACTTGGAAAGAAAATCTGGCTTCTCTACTAACACACTTTCTAGCTACTATTTCACTACATGTTCTTTATATATAATAATTTTCCCTTTTCCAAAATGCACATGTCATGCTCGAGGCAGAAATTTTAGTGTTTACCTTTAATTACTTCATTTTAAATTTGTAAATATCAAAGAAAACAAGCTATGATTTAATAGTCGTACTTTGATTTTATTGTATCTCTGCATATTATTATCTAATTTTTCACAGATTTGGCTTGAAGGTACTCTGTCTATACTAACAACAATAAAAAAAAAAAAAAAGCCTAGCCAAAAGGTCCAGCTTCTCGCTTCTCTGCATTCAACTAAGTGGTAGATTCATTACCAAAAGAACCCAACTATCGACAGACATTTCTCTACAATTATTATCAAATACAAATACGAAATATACATTTATGGTGTGACTCTTGATGACTCAAAAAATATGACATCATGCAAGTAACATACTTCTAAAATTTTTAATTTGGGAAAAGGTCATAGATTGAGAGGTAAAATATTTGAATTTAATAACTGTTTGGCCCTGATGCATTAAAAATCTTTTGGTTTAGGGGCCTCCCAGGTGGCGGAGCAGTTGAGCGCTGCGCTGTGGAGCTGTCGGCAGTGTCCGATGCAGGTTCGACGTCCAGCCAGTGAGAATCCCACATGGTGCGGCAGACCTCTCCTGCCTCGCCCGCTGCTCCCCTCAGCAGTGTACTTCTGATCTGCCTGTTCTACTCCCCACTCTGTCTCTGGTGAGCCCTCTCGCCGCCCCCCGCCTCTGGCCTGCACCACAGCTTGAACAAAAAAAAAAAAATCCTTTGGTTTAAATTCTCTAAATAGTTTCCTCAATTGAGAAATAGTATATTTTTATAAGACAAAATGAATGTAAAGTTCATGCAATGCTGAGACATTATCAAACAGAAGGGATTATTTTAACTTTTGCCAGAAATTTAACAAATTTGACTCTGCTTATGTAGAAGACATTACTTGTTGTGGTAGGCAATGATCTAGATCATTTTATTTGGACCCCAAAAGTTAACTGCCAGTATTTTTTTAAAGATTTATTTATTTATACATACAAGCTGGGGTACGGGCCAGAGGCATGGGGCAGCGAGAGGGTTCACCAGAGACAGAGTGGGGAGCAGAACAGGCAGATAGATGGAAATACACAGCTGAGGGGCGCAGCGGGCGAGGCAGGAGAAGTTCGCCACGCCATGTGGGAATCTCCCAGGCTGGGAGTCGAACTCACTTCAGCGCTGCAGACAGCTCCATAGCGCAGCACTCAACCACTGCGCCACCCGGGAGGTCCAACTGCCAGTATTTGATATTGTAGGTTTTAGGCACATCGTTGATCCAGATTCATGGCTTTATGCTTACCCCAACCACACTATTCCTGCTACCTTCCCTCTTATGGTTTGACTTGATCCCCTCCACCTCCGCCCCGTGTTACCCATCTATCCTTTATCAACACAAAAGGCTAATATTTTGGCCAGAATCCATCCAACCTGTCTCCATTCTCTAATTACTAGATCTTTCTTTTAAGTATTTCATTAAGGGACCTCCTCAAAACCTTTATGCTCATAATCTTGTAGAAGGAACTTAGAATAAATATTGGCTGTGAATATCCAGCTCGTAGATTAATCTTTATTAAAGCACAAGAAGCAAGTGCAAATCTTATTGGATTCTTAGATCATGCAATGCCTGTAATTAATATCTCCTACCCAATATTTCCCATTTCACTCATGATAAAACTCAGTGTTTCTGCAATGCATCCAATGTCCTGTGTAATTTGACATGTCTATGCCATCTGACCCCCCTCCCTGCCACTCAACCCTGGCACGTTTTTCTCTAGCTATACCAGTCTTATTTCACTTTCAGGTAAGCCAGAATATAACTTGTTAAATTGCATTTCTTTCTATTTGGCATACATTTCTTCCATAGTAATTGCTTAATAAATATGTGCTAAGTAAATGAATATAGTTTTCTCTACCACCATATCCCCTTCTTACTTCTGTAACCTTTATCTAAGAGCTAAGGATGTGAGCTAGTCCTCTGCTACATGATTTGCAGTGCCAACCACCTAAATAGTAAACTTATTACCAGTAAATCAAGTTTACCATTACTCTCAGCAAGAATAAATGCAAAATTTTGCATAAAATTAATATTTGCATAAATCTAAAAGGATATCAATATATAATAGCACATTTTATAGTATTTTGAAAGAATTTGAGAACTTAAAATATTCATCTCAGGTTGTACTTATTTTCCAGTTATACAAATCACATAAAGAATCTATTGATTGATTATTGAGTTGTGTTAAGAATCTGTGACCAACTTATTTATTAGCTTTGTGAAAATTTGCTAACATCTGTGTTTGTTAATTTCTTCTTTTTTTTAAGAGTTATTTATTGATGCATACAAGCTGGGGTACAGGTCAGAGACGAGGGGCGGCAAGAGGGTTCACCAGAGACAGTGGGGAGCAGCACAGGCAGATGGATGGAAATACACTGCTGAGGGGAGCAGCGGGCGAGGCAGGAGAGATCTGTCACACCACATGGGAATCTCCCCTGCTGGGTGTCGAACTTGCATCGCAGCTGCCGTCAGCTCCACAGCGCAGCGCTTAACCACTGCGCCACCAGGGAGACCCTGTGTTTGTTAATTTCTAAGCTATAAATTAGTCTGGGTAAATAAGTAAAATAAATTCAAGTGGAAATATTATAACATACAAACAAAGCATGTAACGTGTTATGACATAAAATTGAAATCTACATTGTTTTATAATTCCTGGGAACAGAGGACCTCTGAGAAGTTAAATTGGTTTTGATTTACCCTTTCTACTCATGTTGAACTTTGCAAACAATATCTAACATTTGAAGAGGCTGTGAGTTCAATCTATGCCAGAATCAGAAAGTATAATACTGATAATATATCGCAGGCTCCCAAATGCTGTGTAAACTTTTCAGCCAACTGCAGTTTTTTCTCTCTAGCACCAGATATGCAAAGCTCCATCTACTGTGGTGTGTAGGAGAAAGTACACTTACATATTGCAAGTGAGTGTGTATCCAGTTTGAATATTTTCATTAATGAGAAAGATGTGTACTTCATGAACATTTTTCCTTGTACTTCTAGTTCCACATAAAGTGATGCAAAAGAATGAAGGCAGGAGGAAATCTTTAACCATAAGTTCAAATATATTAGTATATTAGTTACATAAACTACTTAAATGAAGAACACCAATACCTGCATGTTAACAGGCTATAGACGTTGTATCATAAATATATCTAAATCTTAATTTTGCCATTTGTAAGTGGCTTTGGGCAAGTTATTTCACAGCTCAGTCCAGTTCATCATGAGTAGATAATGTTTAACTCACAGTGCTAATGGGAGGTTTATAATTAGGAAACAAATTCAAAGTGTCTTGCAGAATTGTTGACACATAAGGAATCCTTAGACAATTTAGACCTTGACTGATAATATCACCCATTATCCTTGATAGATTCAAAGCTAAATGGACAGCACCATTGGAAGGATTTTTATCTGTTTTATTGTAAGAAATTATGTTTTGATTGAAATATGTGTGATTAGGATCTTGCTCTGTGCCTCTCTTGTAATTGGTACTCATTAAATGCTGATTGCTGTTGAACAATATTCAGCAATCCTAAGTGACCATGGACGAAGAAGGTGGGAAAAAAAGGTGAAGGTGGGCCTTGTCCACTTATTTACCTTCCCAATAAGAGTTGATTCTTTTCATACTAATGATGTGAGCATTCTCCCACCAACACTTCTTAGTTTCCCAATAGTTATGAATTTAGCAACCTGAAACTTTCCTCCTTGTCTTTTACTTGCCAAATTCTGGGATATTTCTCCAACCCTCTGGGTTATGTCCCGGGAGATTCCCATTGCACCCCTTTCCTCCAGCACTCATGCTCCACAAAACCATGTAGAGCTCTTCGGAAATTGAAGCCTTAGGGGGAATGGTTTCATAATTAATTCGTAACAGAATTCTGCTATTTGTGTCTCTGAAATCAGTTCATAAGGAAATTGGGTTCAGTTTTCATTGCAAAATCTCTGTGTGAGGCCCAAGGTGAGATACTCAGAACATATTGAACCAATTTAAATGGGAAATCCTGCCCTGGACCTGAGTGTTTATCTCTTCCCCTGACCTATATTCTCACAGAGAGGAAGAAAACCACAAAGGAGATCTGTCTTAACCATATTCTACCATATCAGATATAGCTTAGGGACTTTGCACTGCACGGTTAAAACATGGGTCCCATCCTGTACTATTGCCAGGGCAGGAATGTCTGCACTGACTGGTGTGGAGAGAAGGAGTCCACACCCTCAGGAGAAACAAAGGCAGACACTGAGTAAGATAAAATTACATTTTAATGGGTAAAGTCTAACAGCATTTTTTTTTTTTTTTGACAGGGAACGAAAGGTGTAAGAGGAAAGCAAATGATTTACCATTCTCTGTAACTATAGTGTTGAAATTGGTTTCAAAGATTCACTTGTTTTTGCTGTGCACTACAAAACCTTTATTTAGCTTCCCATTTGGGGATTTTAGCCCTTTTTTCATTTAAAACTGACAAGGAGAGAATATTAGTTCATGAAAGAATAATATCCTCCATATCATCTATCAAGGACATTTCTTTCTCCCTTTCCCAGAGACCCTGGGCTTTTGCATCGATTAGTTTTTTATTTGCAGGCAAGTAGACAGCACTAGGAGAGCTTTGCTTGTGGTATCATAAATGATTTTTTCCTTATTTTTTCCAGTGTCAGTGATCAGAATATTGACTTCTAAGCAGGTTGTCATGGTTCTATCTGCCTCTCATCCGGTTTTGCTTCAAAGTGGGTCTGCTTTACACTTTGTCTCTGAAAATACCCATTGACTAGAATACCAGTCAGATTAAAAGGGGAAAAAACTTATTTTATGATTTGTACAGCTGTTTCTGAGCCAGATTCTCATAAAAGGTGCCCTGGTGGCATTTCCTTACCACAAGATTGACAGACTGAGGAAAGCTAAACATTTTCTTTTTTAAAGAACTAGTGGAAAACAGACTTATTTTCAGGATTGGCTTGTCCTGGGTAAAGAGTTTGAAACCACTGAGTTGCATCACGGCCATAAAGCAAAGAAGTTATTCCAATGCCTTAATTTCTAGCCAGTGTTTAAGCAGCTGCAACAGGAAAAAAAAAAAAAAATCTTCTGACTTTCCAAATCCCTCCCTATAAACTGATTTTGCTGAGAAATTTCACAATGTTCATTTCCTCTTCATGTCCAAAGAGGTTTAGTGTCTAAAACCTTTCTCTGGAAACCCCATAGTACTGACAGAGTATTTAGATGTACACATGCAGCAAGCCTTGATGTTATACTTTTGTTTGAGGGAATGTGAGAAAATATCAGTGATAGGAGGACAGGAACTTTAATTGGGTTTGGGTGGGGAGAGGGAAATGCATATGCACATTTCTTTTTTTTTTTTTTATAATATATTTTATTGTTATTTATGTCTTTTACATTTTGCATTCCCCTTGGGTAGCCTACCACCAATTCACCCGTGATCCATCTCCATGGTCCCTTGTGTTCTTTTCTATTCCATTTTGTGCCCTTTCCCTTCCCTCCCTCCGGCTCCTTCCTCCCCCCCACCCCCCCTCACTGATTGTCTCTCATATGCACATTTCTTAAGGTGCTGACATCACTGAGATTTAGCAGTTAGAGTATCATTTAACCTAACCTATCTTTGTCATGATTTTTCTTGTATTCCTAAGTGGATTTCATTACCATTTGGAGGCAAGCTCTGCAAGTGATGAAGAGGCATCTTCTGCTCCCCAGGGAAGGCCGAGACTAATATAACAGAATTTCCGGGTAGGAGCAAGAGTGCAGAAACACAGGCCTCCCATGGATTGTGGGAAACCAGAAAACTTTTCTTTTGATATTATTCAAACTCCAAATCTAAAGGGACAAACACTATAAAACTACATGTTACAATCCAAAAGTAACCTCCCTTTTCAACAGAAAATGCTATGCTGTGGTTCTAATTGATAACATGCTTGTACTTTTTCCCACAAACAAATCTTACTCCCAAACCTACTGGTTGTAGATTATTTTATTCTCGATGGTCTGAGAACCTCACAATTCCACCCCATATCTACTCACCTGAATAATTTGTTAGTAAAAATTAGGTTTTAAAAAAAAACCCTTAATTTCTTAACATGCTTAAACGTCAGTTCTTTTTTTTCTGCTTTCCATGCTGATGAACTACTTAGTGACCTAGAATAATCATCTTAGTTTCTTTGTGATTTAACTTTCCTATCTATGCTATGGAAATTGTAAACAGATAAAAATAAATGTTAACAGAAATAATTTTCTTTTTCTCTCTTTTTCACTCCTGAGTGGTAAGTTCAGATGGGTTAGAAATAGAAAAGAGGCCTCCCTGGTGGCGCGGCGGTTAAGTGCTGCGCTGTGGAGCTGTTGGCAGCCCGCGATGCGAGTTCGACGCCCGGCCGGGGAGAATCCCACATGGTGCGGCAGACCTCTCCTGCCTCGCCCGCTGCTCCCCTCAGCAGTGTATTTCTGATCTGCCTGTTCTGCTACCCGCTCTGTCTCTGGTGAACCCTCTCGCCGCCCCACGCCTCTGGCCTGTACCCCAGCTTGTATGTATAAATAAAAAATAAATCTTTAAAAAAAAAAGAAATAGAAAAGAGTGAGAGAAATTTGAAATTGGCCACCTAGAAATTGTTGACCTAAGAGAGATTAGAAGTTGAGGCAGGAATGTAGAACATTAAAAGAAAGAGAATTTGCTGCTGAGAATAGGGAAAAAGGTGGGAAGTAGCTGTAAAATAGTGAGAACTGCTTCCCATAAACTACATAAAAACTTCATTTCATTACCCTATAGACATGGGGTATACACACAGTCAAACCTTTGTAATGTGACATTTGAGAGGAAATGAGGTGCCAGTTAATGTCAAGTTATGTTTAATAAAGACTTAGTTTGTGTTGTCTCAGGTGGTATCCTTCTTGTACTTCCTTTATTCTCCCCTCAAAAACTGAGACATAAAAGGCATAAATGGGCAGTGGTTTTGATGATTTCTAAATATAAATCATCACTGTTTGTTTAAAAAAAGGACAGCCAGGATCTCCCTTTCCAGTCTTCCCCAAAATGATCACCTGACACAGTATTCCTACTAATTCCTATGTTCCATTCTCCTCCAGGGTCCTCATCATTGGCCTTTTGAAAATAGTGACATTCATCTCTGGTTAATGTCAGGGGAAAGGGATCTGTAAGGATATATGTAAACAAGATTCCCGAGCCCTGAAATAGGACTTTGACAATGTGAGGAAAGGTAGGAATAAACACTGGGGCCACACACTGCTATGTTAAAGGACAACAAAAGACAGCTCATATCCTTGACCAGGTGAATTTTGGTTTAACTCCCATGCAGTTTAAAGACAGGTAACCAACATCCAGTTCTAACACACATGCCCCGGTTCTATTTACTTTCATTTACATAGACATAGACAGTTACATAGACATAATCCTCCCCGTTACAGAGACATCCCAAAATGCACAGTCCACTGCCCACCGAACCATCCCCAGGCATGCTGCTCTCATTCATCAAGAAATTTTCAGGATCAGGTTTTATGGTAGTGGTTAGAGATGCCCTTGAGGACTTTGATACTCTGACTTGAAGAAATAACTCTCATTCCCTTCACCCAAATATTTGGGCTGACACTGGATCTTCAGTCTCCCTGTTGCATGATTCAAGATCACTGTTTCATGAAAACCATTCTCATACCTGAGCATGAGAGCGTTTTATTTTGGGGATTTGTTTTAGGGGTAAGTGTTGATACTGTGAGTCAGAGGTTTTTGAAATATATGACAGATTATCGAGATTGCTAAGATTTTTTAAAAATGTGCGTTCTTAGCTTGAGTTTGACCCTACTGAATGAGGTCCTATATGTGTGGTCCAGGAATTCTGATACAGATGAGAAATGGTACCCTCGATGAGGTTTTCATTTACCAGCTTGGAGTCAGGTGAAGATCAGGGAGTCTTACTGGATCTACATTTGTATTTTAATCTAATTAAGAATTCTGTCTAAAATATATTAAAAGCCTAGAATGGGGAATTATTGTCCAAGTCTGGGGCATATTTTCACAGCTCTTTTTTCTATTCCTGTTCCTATGCATAGTCACAAATTCCAGTCATCCATAACATAGTAAGGGACTTCCTCTGCCAATATACTGCTATATGTAGATCTGGGGGATGCGAAAGACAGACTGGATATTTTACTGCATAAACATATATAATCTAAATATACAATTTTACAGAATCAGTCTGATCCTATTTATATAAATGTCTGCAGTGTGTGTTTAGTCAGAGGGCCTCAGGATTATACCCACAGACAAATAGAAAACCTTAGTTCATGAACAGAATTTTTCTAACAGGTTCAATAAAACACAAAAGCCCCAAAAGGATCCATGTGAACTAAATACAAATTCCTCCCACTGGAATTATTCAGCTTTTACAACCCATGTGGTCTCAGAAAAGCTCCTCTTTGCCCGATGAAAGCCTTCGGACTTTTTTAAGACATTAAAGAGAGTGTGCTAGAGTCAACTCTGCCCTGCTGCTTCCCAATCTCCACCATTCCCACTTGACAGAGAAGAGGATACCAAGAAGGCAGCTTGGCCCAGTCAGCCCCAGTTGCTGCCAAGCCTCTGTGTGGTGAGGTCTGTGTTGGCCAAAGATGTTCTTGCTAACTCTGTCACTTGTGATTCTGTGTTTTTGCTCTTTTTTTTTCTTTTTCCGCTTTTGCCCTAGTTCCTCAGACATGATCATGCTGAGGTGGCCTCCTCCCATAAGTCTGTATGAATCATAAATCTCTCGATTAAAGTGGTAATGACCTAATCATTCAACTGTCTGTTCACTAATATGAACCCTTGTGTGGGTTTGTGTGTCTGCATCCTTTAAGTCCTGTTTTAAAGGAACACAGGCTGCCAGACGCTGTGGTGTGGAGTACTTTGTGTGCGGTTCCTCACTGAGGAAGGCTTCTCAGTGTCTGACCACAGATCCAGATTTCACTTCAACTCACGTATCCTGGTGACCTTGTAAAAGTCTCCTTGGAGCTTATTTTTTTCATCGTTAATATGAGAAAGTGAAACCCAATAGTCTTTAAAATTCTCATTGTTTTATAATCCTGTAGCTCCTTCTATATAATCTACCTTCTCTCTTTGGATTTAGCTCCCTCAGGTTTTATTTAATTATATTTCCCCTACATCTTTATTTATCTGAGAGAGGATATCATTCTTTCTCAAGGCTGGGTGGTTTTTATTTAAATCTCTGCAGACTGATTGCATAAGTATCCTGAAGCGAGCATAAGCATTGACCAGCATTTATAAATCCCTGGCAGCACAGCACAGATGGTTAAAGAAATCAGATGCATTATCTCATAGGCTTAGCTAATCTCAAAGTTATGGACCATCTTTGGATGTGAGGGCTTAATATGGAGGCAAGCTGCAGAGTGGCAAATTAAAGGAGATAAGATTGTTCTGCCTCATCCTCCAAATATTCATACATTTTGAACCGATTCTCTCACAGGAAGCAGGAGTCACTAGGAAGATATGCTAGAGGTTTGCTTGACAAATGTGTGAACATGACACGGAGGAAGTCTTGGGCAGAGTTGCAATCACCTGTTGCCCACATTAAAATTAAGCGAAAGGGGGCCTCCCTGGTGGTGCAGTGGGTTGTGTCTCAGCACCATGAAGCTGTCCATAGCCACTGCAGCACGAGTTCGATCCCTGTGCAGGGAGCTTCCCACATGGCACAGCAGACCTCTCCTGCCTCACCCTCTGCTCCCCTCAGCAATGTACTTCAGTAGATCTGCCTCTTCGCCCCCCCCCACCCCGGTCTCTGGTGAATCCTCTCACCATCCCACACCTCTGGCCTACATCCCAGTTCTTGTATGTATAAATAAATATCAAATCTAGCCTCTTAACCACCAGATAGCACCAACTCCCTAGATACCCATAGTATTTCTTGAAAAATGAGTTATTATTTATTATTCTTGTCTTTTCTCAAATAATAATAATAGAGTGAATGCAGAGGTTCTAGTAAGTAAATGAGGTGTGTCATACACATACCCATGCAACATACTTCTTGGTCATCATTTGTTTACCAAATAATCTATCAAATGGAAAGGCTAAAGATTTTCCAAACTTAATGAAAGTGGACAAAGGGAAAACAGAACTCTTTCATGTTTGTGTTAATATGTTTTCTTCTCTCACATGCTTGAAATCGGGAGAGATTCAGAGTCTGGCTTAAGCACAGACTGGTAATGTAAACTGGTCATAAAGCCCCACATAGATGCAGCTGTTTGATAATGTGTTGACCAAATTGTCACATGCTTTGACTGCCTTATTCAGAAGCGTCGGAAAAGCCACTTCATAGGGCCTGTATTCCAAAGTGGTATCACTTACCTGGATGAGTGTAGTGGACTTTTCCAAAATCCTGAAGGCTCCCTGATTTGGCAAAACTATCTCAGAAAATTCTAGAAAATTTGAAACATCATAAAGTGATCACTAAATACATACTATAAACCTTCTAGATTTAAAGATTTGTGGATGTACTATATGCTCACCACAAGGTCTGTGCTGGCTCTTTTGCCTCTGGGCCACCTAAGTCACTTCTACTCTTGCTTGCTGTTCTTTCTGGTGGTTACTCCTGCTGTTGCTGAGTTTGTCCATGATCTGGTACTTCCTGACTCTTAAGACTGAAAGAATTTGAAATGCTGCAAAAAAAGAAGACAGTTTATATTATTAAAAAGGCAGAATTCCTATAAGAATAGTTATAAAAATGGATCCAAAAAAGATAAATGTTTAAAAATGTTAAAACTCCACATAGCATGTATTATTCTTTAAGAGTACTGACCTGGAAAGGGACAAGATGAACTGAAGTCTTTTTTTTTTATTATTTTATTTTTTGCATACAAGCTGGGGTGCAGGCCAGAGGTGTGGGGCAGTGTGAGGGTTCACCAGAGACAGAGTGGGGAGCAGAACAGGCAGATCGACTGAAATACATTGCTTAGGGGAGCAGTGGGCAAGGAAGGAAATGTCTGCTGCACCATGTGGGATTCTTCCCCGGTCAGTGCTGCACTAACCCATCACGCCACCAGGGAGGCCCAAGATGAAGTGAATTCTACTAAAGAGTGAGGGGAGGATGTGTTTCACTAAATTCTATAGTTTCAAAACTGGGCAACTGAAGCTTTGGTGTGGCTAGAACTGCGGCCTTTTCCTGCTCTCTGCATTTTTTCTTCCTCTTATTAATACTTGGGAGATAGTGATGAGGAACTTTAAAAGTTGCTTCTTGATATTGAGATGAAGAAAAAGAAATGGCAAGGGCTGTTCCACAGATGTGAGCTAAACATTTATACTCCTATTGTATGTGTTATTTTGTGTAAAAAAAAAAAAAAATTCCCTTTTTTTCTGGGCATCTGGGTAGATCATATTTTCTGGGCTCTGTTGTGATTATGCAAATTCATGGAAATAAGTTTTATCCATTAGAAACTGGGTGCAGTGATACATAGTGCACCGTTCTGTCCATCATCAGAACTCACTGTAACCCTTTCTCCCTAGTGTCAGGTCCCCAGTGGGACCACACATGCCTGTACCGCTCGACGGAGGAGCCCTTCGCAGGGATGACATGATCCCTTCTGGCTGTGCCATCTCACCCCCCTCTGGCCTTCATACACTCAGGTCTGTGTCCACTCCCTCCCTATCTCCTTCCACTCACACACACACAGACATACACTTTCCAGGAGCCCAAACTGCTACTCCCAATGAACACAAACCTGCATGAGCACATGCGCATGAAGGCTGGGCCCAGCATATCTCTTCATACAATTCATTCTGGCCGTCCCAGCTTGGGAACAGTGGCAAACTGAGAGCAAGAGAATGTGGCCATGGGAGACAGGAGGGTGATGCATTAATTAATGGTTCCATTAATTAATAACAAGTTTGTCACTTTCTCAGTGTTTGTATGGCCGTGCCACTGCTGGGTGCCCATGCTGCACGCCCAATCTGGATGCCAGTCATGTCTTACAGGGTGGAGGAGGGAGGCTGTACTCTTAGTGTAGGCAGGTGCTCAATGGAGAATAAAAATTAAAAAGTATCAAAATACAGAAAAATAAATATATACATTTTAAGTTTAAGAAAAACAAAAACAAGCCCTATCAAGCAGCTTTGCAACTCCCTGCTGGTCTGATTCTTCTCATCACCCACCTGATCGGCTGCCCAGATCTCATGATTGGCAGAATCTGGGGAAAACTGTGGGGTTGTTTCCTTTTCTTTGACTTTTTTTTTTTTTTTTTGCTGTTTTTCTATTTTATACAGACAAGTCAGGAAAAAACACAGTCACAAAAAAAGTAAAAAAAAAATCAACTCAAAACCCAGTAACCAAAATACCCCTTCCTAGGTGAGATGCTCCATGCTCTCTACCCACCTGTCTCAGAGTCAGAAGAGCCAGAGGCCACAGCTCAGGGTTTTGCTTCCTGAGTCACTGCCTGCGGCCACAACCAGAATGCTACCTTGGATTATAAGTAAATTAGATTTTGTTAAACGCATGATATTTTGGGGTTGCCTTAATAGCATTTAAACTACCTTGACCATTAATAAATTATATTAAAAAAACTAAATCCCTTTGAAATTCAGTAAGCGATACTTTGTTTGTAACTTGTAGGAATACATGATAGAAATAAAAATGACATGCCTCCCTAAATTGCATTTAACTGTCCCCAGTAAAAATATAAAATTGTTCTCAAGTAGCAAGGGAGGGAAATCTACAATTAGAATGTGTTCGAAAGAGTAGGACTAGAGGTTCACATCTGTCTCTTACCAGATATTTGGCATCTGACAAGTTGCTCTCAACTTATTTCAGAACAGTGAAATACTGTCTCTCTCAAAATAAAATGAGATGGCCCATTCAGTATACCTGGAATATACTAAACTCTCTATATCAGAATCTTTTCCCTTTACCATTAAACAACTAAAGCTAATTTCTTGGAAGTGTTTTTCTATTCTTGTGAAAACATCGTATTCAAAATGGATACCTCTTACTAGTCACACATATTTATCAATCAGTTAATAGATAACAGACTAAATACATATTTGTTGAATGAATAAGTGAAGGCAAAAAGTTAAGAAGACAGAGAGGATGGGGTTCTAATTTACTTGTTCCGGAATTCAGTCTGGGCACTGAGCTATTTGAAAGCTCTCCGGTCAACTTTAATATTCAGCCAAGGCTGAGAACCAGTTGTCTTAACCTTGCTATTCAAGATGTCATCAGTCTACATACATCCCAAGTTAGACAAGACAGGGCTTCCCCATCATTTAAAGCTTGTAAGAAATACAGAATCTTAGAAACCATCCTCAATTTTACTGACTCAGAATCTGCATTTTAACAAGAACCCCAGATTTTATGGACATTAGAGATTTAGAATAAGTGAGAATTGAATTATTTATAATAAATGAGAGAATTAGAATAAATGAAGATTTATTCATTTATTGTTGCTACAAGATTTACTTGTAGCAATCTGAAGTGTGATTCACTCAGACTTTAAAGGCCATGAAATCAGATCCACTAGGGAGAGAACTGCAGCATTATTCCAGGTGGCAGTCTAATGCAAAGTCTATAAAGCAGCATGTACTACTGGAAGATGTGCTCATAAAAACAACCACATATTGTATACTTATCTAGCATGTCAGACCTTAGGCAAGACTTTGTACACATAAGCTAATTTTAGCATTGCAATAACCCCATGAGGTAATTATTATTCTCTCCGTATTACCGATGTGAAGACTTTATACAGAACTTATGTAATTTGACCAAAATTTGGCAATTAGTGATGGAGAATCCTATGTCGGTTCAGCATGGCAGTTGGGAATATTGTTACTTGGGGATACACTAATATGCTTGTTCTCAGACTCTTTACTAGTGAAAGACATGCTGGAAAACATAAAGGATCTCAGTTGTCAGAATCAGATTACTCAGTCTTCTGAGTTGAAAAGAAGGAAAGCCTGGCCATCAAGGGAAGGGCACAAGCAGGTAGGAAGAGAGGTCACCTCAGACTGTGACTCAGAAGGATGTGCCCTAAAGAGAAATGGAGATATTCTATAATGACAGGAATTTGAGAGTCCCCAAGCTTCTAAAATCCCATTGTCGAAAAATCTCAATCTATCTTTATTTCCCCCCACAAGCTAATGGGAGAAGGGTGTCATTTTCTAGACTTTGGAAGCATTGTCTTGTCTGACTTGGGATGTATGTAGAAAGTCTGCAAATCGCAATGATTTGACATTAATCTAGAGTTACAATGTCAGCTGGAGGTGCACAGCTTAACTGGAGAGCTTATGAATTAAAAAATGATGCCTTGGCACAGTATAGAGACATGTCATCATTAAAAGGTGGTGAGAATTTGTATAAATTCACCTCCAAATAACAATAATATGAAAACACTGAAAAGCCCAAGGTGCTCAAGAGAATTTACACAGTAATTGGTACATTTGTCTCTTGGATTTTCTTGAAATTTTGCCAGTGTTCCCAAAAGAAAAAAAAATCAAATATTCAGTGTGATTTCAGCAGTTTTGTTTGGAGCACCTCTGAGCAGTCTCCTCTGCAAGAAGCGTGTAGTTCTCTCTCCTGTGTGCTCAACTGCAGATGGGACATGATTAGTCAATGAAAAAATGCCCCACTTTGGGACATCAGTAGGTCTGCTATTTGATTTTCTGTATCAACTCTGAACCATGGGTTAAGGACAAATGTCAGAAGGAAGTTTTGAGTGCACATATGTGTCTTTGTTCCAGTATTGTGAACATTACAAATTAAAGGCACAGTCATGGTCAAAGTACTTTGGGATTAGCTCAAAAGAATTGGGATTAGATTGGAGCAAAGTAAAACAGAACACCCTCGCTGTTTCTCACGAACTACTGAGCATAATGACACGTGACAAAAAAAAAAAAAAAAGAGGCTCCTGAGCAAAGCCAAACTCACAGCACATCTCTCCTGTGTCTCCCAGGGACATGCTCAGAATGACTGTGGTGTAAAACAACAATGTGAAACACGTGCATATGAATGCTGAATAATTAGAGAGGGGCACATTGCTTTGAGCCTCATGCAGGATGAGGTTCTCCTCATATTCAAATGGAATGAGAAATCTGCCAAAGCTGAAAGTTTCCTAAATTTCCTTCCTTCCTCCTCAGGGGCACATCGTGTCACATAGAAACAGTTCTTCCTACTATGCCAGTCTCCACCTGTAAAGGACAAACGGGCTGGTTTGTGGAGATAATACTGGTCTACTAGCCTTCATTTATTAGCTGATACTACAGCAAACTTTGTTGCTCTGCCAGGGGGACGTCGGGAAGTTGCATGTCCAGAGTTCAGTGGCACCACTTCCATTCTGTAGGCATCTGTCAGTGGGAGTCAAGTAGGTGCCCCACTACCCCTAGCAAGATCTCCAACCTTCCTGCCCATAGTGTTTACAGAATCTCCATTTCTGTGGTCTTAGAGCCATCACAAAACCACAGACTCCTGGCTTCCTCTCTATATCACATCTCAGCTACTTATATTATAGTCATTTCTTATCTTGCTCTTGCTATTTTCCTACTTTTCTTGTTCTGATGCTGGAATTCCAAAAACTCCTTAACCACGTTGTTTCATTATGATCTTTTTTTATGATTTTCTGTATCACAGAAAGTCATCCTTCACCAACCAGCTACTAATTTCCATGATGTCTGAAAACCCTACCACTGCATCCTTTGTAATTTCAAGTCCATCAATTAGCAAAATTTCCTAGATCCTCAAATCCAGTTTGGTTCTAAGTAAGTCTATGTCTCCTTTGAAGATAATGCTTCTACATTTTGCTCAAGTGATGGATTTTTCCTCTCCTGAAGCCTTTTACTGTTGACATGATGGTGAGTTTGTGGTCCTTTTTGCCTCTCAATCCTGCTTCCAGACCATTTTTCCCCTTCTCAACCTTTCCCTACCCCATCTTCAATTTTATTTCTTCTTGCATCACACCACACTAACTCTCCTTATTGCTCTCCATTATCATCTCTGCTCAGATATTTCTTCTAACATCTCAGTCTCTTACTTTCTTCACTTCCTCTCTCTGGTGATCTTTTCCTCCATTTACTTCTTTCAGCTACTTACATTGTAGTCATTTCTTATCTTGCTCTTGGTATTTTCCTACTTTGCTTATTCTTATGCTGGAATTCCAAAAACTCCTTAACCACATGAAGTCTCCAAATCATTGGTTTGCCACCTTTTCACAATCTCTTACTGTTACAGGACAGGGGGAGAGGGACACTCCTGAGCCCCCAAACCTGCCCACTCTAAATAGGTTCTGCCATCCGCCACGTCAACACAAAACATATAAGACCTTTAGTGGAAAGAAACTTCAATACAATTAGAAAAGACAGATAATATAGTTTTAAATCAAGCACCCATTTTTACCCATCACCTCGTCGGTAGACATCCACCCAAATGGGATTGGCCCAAAGCAAGGCCCGAAAGCCTGCTACACGTATAAAACACCTTTCGGCAGGGACCCATAGGGTCAGAAGGGTCAGACCCTTGTGACCCTTTGTGATGGCCCAAAAGGGTCAGAAACAGCCAGACAATTCTGGGAGGAAAAGAGCAAAATTAAGATCAACGTTGCCAGAGTCAACCTCCCCACGGGTCTCTCACCCACATCTGCTTCAATCAGTCCAGGCCAGTGCATCTTCTTTACACGTCTCCCTGCTCCTTGGGCCTCTTCTGGCCTCCATCTTGTTTCCTTCCTTCTCCAGTCTCCTCTCTCTCTCCTCCAGCTTCTTATCCCTCCTGCTCAGCTCCACCCTCCCTTGGGTGGGGCAGGGAACCTGGAACACTCCCTTTTCCTGAGGACCACCCTGTTATATTGCCTCTTTCCTGTCCCTACTCTCCTTATCTAGTTGTTTCATGATTGTCTCTAATCACTTATCTACACACCCATCTGTTAATCTGTCAAGTAGTAAAAACCACCTCTTTGATTTAACCCAATGTTCTACACTCTACACTTTCACCTCAGAAGTTAACTAACTGCTGCTCCATGTGTGAGTAAGTCAGTCCTCCTATCAAAAATGTGAGTATTAATTGCTACTGTCAAGCCTTTAATAAAATATGTTCTTTCCTTGGCTTCAGTATGCCACACGCTCCTGTCTCCCTTTCTGCATCACTGACCACTCACTTTGTTTCTTTTCAGCTTCTACCCCATGGTTCCGCTTTCATACTTTTGGAGATTCCCAAGATATGATCCTAGTGTTACAGGGCAGGGAGAGGGGCACCCCCGAAACCCCAGACATGCCCTGTTCTAAATAGGTTCTGCCATCCACCGCATCAATACAAAACATAGGACCTTTTGTGGAAAGAAATTTTAATACAATTAGAAAGGACAGAGAAGACAAAGAATATATTTTCTAAGTCAAGCACCCAATGCTATCCAACTCCTCGTGGGTAAAAGTCCACCAAAACGGGATTGGCCCAAAGCAAGTCTCGAAAGCCTGCCACAAGTCTAGAATAGCTTTTGGCAGGGACCCACACACAAAGGTCAGAAACAGCCAGACAATTCTGGGGGGAACCAAAATACCTCTCAGCAGGGGCCCATCCAAAAGGGTCAGAAACAGTCAGATAATTCTGAGAGGAACAGAACAAAATCAAAACCAAAATCAACATAGCCATTGTTAACTTCCCCACGGGTCTCTCACCCACATCTATTTCAATCGGTCCAGGCCAGTGCAGCTTCTTTACAAGTCTCTCTGCTCCTTGGGCCTCTTCTGGCTCTCCATCCTTCTTCCGTCTCCTGTCTTCTGCCTGTGTTCTGTGTCTCTTCTGTGTGTGTCCTCTGTGTGTGTGTGTCTCTCTTCTCCAGCTTCTTATATATCCTGCTCAGTTCCACCCTACCTTGGGTGGGACAGGGAACCTGGGACACACCCTTTCTCCTGGGGACCACCCTGTTACACTAGGACATTTACTTTTTTCATTCAAGACTCACTCCCTTGATGACCACATCTGGTTTCACCATGTTAGATACTATGAAACTCTAATAGTTTGTGAGTTTTATCACCAGTTCAGAACTCTCCCCTGAACTCTCCTTAGATTTAGTGTGTCTGCTTATATATCTAAAGACAATTCAAACTACAGCTTTTCCTCATTTCCTAACTCTTTCTGAGTATTCGTCACATGTACATAGAAACTAAATGGATTCAGGCTCAACTCTTGATATGCCTTCCAAAACATGCCACTCCCTTAAGATTTGTCATACCAAAATAGTAATGCAAACTTCCCTCAGTTGCCTCAGGCCAAAAGGAGACCTTGAAACCATTTTTTTCTCTTCACTGGTAGCAAAGCATGTTG
This sequence comes from Scalopus aquaticus, assembly GCA_004024925.1. NCBI lineage: Eukaryota > Metazoa > Chordata > Mammalia > Eulipotyphla > Talpidae > Scalopus > Scalopus aquaticus. The sequence continues at coordinate 13,232 of PVIJ01006378.1, read as the reverse complement.
GTTCCATCTTCTATTTATATACAGAAATTATGAATTTATGGTCTTTTTGACCACTGACGAAAATTAATCACACATACCCTTCCCCCACACACACATACACTATACACTTTGTCTTTCCTGCTTTAACTTTCTCCATATGATACATATTTTACTTGTTTATTGTCTGATTCTCTATCAAACTATAAGCTCCTTGAGGATGGGACTTTTTTGGTCTGTTTTGGTCAGTAATAAATTTTCAGCACCTGTAGCAGTGCCTGATACATATTAGTCACTCAGGTGTATGGCGAGTGAATAAAGAGTCCAGTTTCCGATAAATGACATCACCCACTTTTGATGTGTGGGTTTTGAGACATGTCAATCTCCCCATATGAGTTCTTGGTTGAAATCCCTAATCTGGTGGCAGGGAACTCATGTAAGCTCATCTTGTGGTTTTCACGAACAGGTCTAATGGTGTTTTGCCACACAAAGATGTGTGGAGATAATAATTGAATAGGGATCTATGTGAGTTTCCTAGGACTTCCACAACAAGATAGAACAAACTCAGTGGCCTAAACAACAAAGATGTAGTGCTCCTCCTGGAGGTTAGCAGTCCATGATTGAGGTAACAGCAGTGTTGGTTTCTTCTGAAGGCTGTGAGCAAGAATCTGTTCTGTGCTTCCCTTCTAGATTCTAAGGCTTTCCTGGCACTCCTTGCTAAATGGAACCAGCACACTATTTATGCCTTTGTCTTTCCCCTGTGTGCATATCTGCTTCAATTTCTCCTTTTTATAAGAGCACCTGTTATACTGGTGTATAGGCCACTAATGATATTATTTTAACTTGAATATCACTGTACAAGATCTCCAAATAAGGTCACATTCTGAGCTACTGAAAGTTAGGAGTTCAACATATGAATTTTGGGGGAAACAAGTCAACCCTTAACAGAGTTGTTATCTTTATAATGAAATGGCACACTCCAGAGGGGATGAATGCTTAGTGATATTAAAAGTCTCAGAAAGAGCAAGTAACTTAATGTTAAAAAAAAATATTCACTGAGTTTTGATTCCCTTAGTGTTTCACCTATAATTCCCACCATGTTACTTTACCTCCTTGAAAATATCCATAATAAAGACAGGATACATAATAATCAGCAACAAGCTCAGGTCGGAATAATACAATTTTGTAGATTTCACTGCAAAATTAATAAATTAGAGTGGAAGCAATTTATATACAGAAAAATAATTGGAATACTTTAATTCAATTTAACACAATTCCAAGAGAAGTCTTGAGAGACAAAGCAACAGATGTCAGCCTGACCAGGCTGATAGAAATGAGAGCACCCAGGGGAGACCTCTGGAATGATGGGTAATGAATGGCATGCTAGCTTTCTCGAAAGGCACAGATTTTAATGCTTTCAAACAAATCCAAATATAGAGCAAGTTGTTTGTTTGTTTGTTTTCCAAGGCTGAAAACATATAACAGCTGCTGCTACCTCTGAAGTGGTAGAGGAATGACTTCTCAAGGCGGGGACTATGTTTCAGCAAAACCTAAATATAACAATGAAAATAAATGATGTTCGCATCATTTACATAAAATGGTGTTAACATAAGGTGAACAGATTTATACGGGAGTGAAATATAGAGTAGGGTTTGTTTATGGTTAGATGAAAATGAGCATGCAATTATTAAGTTAATATTAATTATGTACCTTCTGTGTGTTAGATACAAGTTATTTTTAGACGAGTAAGACCCAATTCTTGACCTCAAGTGCTCACCATCTAATGAGATGAGACAGTCAAGAAAATCAACTCTATTGTTTCAGATATTTATAATGCAGTTAGATTATTAATCATTTTACATTTCATCCTGAGATCAACTGACCTACTGGATATACATTGTCAAGTTTTCAGTTTTTTTAAGTTTTCAAAATTTCCCTCCTTGAGATGTAAGTTCTATGAGTTTCCACATATGCATTAAAAAATAACACAGAATAATTTTACCACCTTAAAAATATCTCTTGTTCTTCATTTATTCAACACATTTCACCTATAAATGAAACCCAGGCAACCACTGGTCATTTTATTCTCTATAGTTTTGCCTTTTCCAGAATGCCATATAATTGTAATTATGTAATATGTATCTTTTTCAAAATAGCTTCTTTCGTGTAGAAATACACATTTATATTTCATGCATTTTTTAATAGCTTCATAACTTATTTCTTTTCATCACTGACTAATAATCTGTTGTATTTGTATATCAAAGTTTGTTTATCCATTTACCGAACATAGGCCATTTAGGTTGTTTTCAAATTTTGCCATTTTGAATGAAGTTGATATATATTCACGTGCAATTGTTGGTGTGGACACACACTTTTAAATTAGTTGGAATAATACCTAGAGGCACAATGTTATATAGTATGTTTTGTTTAGCTTTGTAAGAAGCTGTCTAAAATGGCTATACCATTTTGTTCTCTGAACAAGATTAAGTTAGAATGCTGTTACTCCTTATTCTCACCAGAATTGGTTTATTATCTTTTTTTTAGAAATACCAAGAGATATTTAGTTATAAATTATTGCTTTAATTTACAATTCTTTTATACTATGATGATGAACATATTTTTGTGTGCTTGTCATCTCTATATCTTTTTTGATCAGTTATCTCTATATTTTAACTACTGTTTATTGTTTTTTTTCTTATTGTTGAGTTATAAAGTTCTCTGTATATTTTGGAAGTATATCCTTTATCAAATATATGTTCTTAAAATATTTTATTCAAAATATTTTCTGCATGTCTTATCTGTTTATTCTCTTAACTGTGTCTTTCACTAAGGTCACCTAGATTTCTTCCCCTGTATTTTCTTGCAGAATTTTAATAGTTTTATGTTTATATTTCAAGTTAAACTTTATTAAAGGTGCAAAGCTTGTGTTTAGATTCATTTTTGTTGCATATAGGTAATTAATAGTTCCATCACTTTTTTATTGAAGAGACCTTCATTTCTCCATTAAATTGCTGTTGCTCCTATGGTCAACTGAGCAATCACTTTACTCTATTTGCAAATTGATCAGTTTATCATAATTCAGGATTTTTCCTCTGTCTGTTTATCTGTATGTCTAGTCTATCACCAGTACCACATTGCCTTAATTACTGTAACTTTGCAGTAAGTTTTTAAATCAGGTAGTGTAAGTTTCCCACATTTTTCTTCTTCAACATTATATTAGCTATTCTATATCTTTCTCCCATGTAAACTTTAGGCTGTTATCAATATATACAAAATAGTTTTCTAGAACTTTAATTGCTACTGTGTTTAACATAGGTGTATATAAAACTGAGAAGAAAATATTGTCTTTATAATACAATACTGAGACATTCAACCCATTAATATGGAGTGCCATGCCGTTCATTTAAATTGTCTTTGATTTTCACAGAATTCTGTGATTTTTAGCATTAGATCCTGTACATATGTTGATGAATTGTATCTCTCTCTCTCTCTCTCTCTCTCTCTCTCTCTCTCTCTCTCTCTCTATCTCTATCTCTATCTCTCTCTCTCTTATACTCTCTCTCACGGTATTATAAATGAGATTGTCATCTTACTGCTGGTATATAGAAAAAACATTAGCTTTTACAGATTAAGTTTATGTCTTATGACCTTACTATACTCATACATTACTTCCAGAAATTTTGTTGATTCTTTGGGATTTTCCGTATAAATAATCAGGTCAAAAGACATTTATATGTCTTCCTTTTCTTGTCTTATTGCATTATCTTGGCCTTCTTGTATGATATTGAATAAGAATGATAAGAGAGCATGTTTCCCCTGTTCCTATCATTTGTGTAAAGCAATAGAATCCACATTATTATTATTTTTAAAGATTTTATTTATTTTATGCATATAAGCTGGGGTGCAGCCAGAGGCATGGGGCTGTGAAAGATTTCACCAGAGACACAGCGGGGAGCAGAACAGGCAGCTTGACAGAAATCACTGCTGAGGGGAGCAGCGGGCAAGCAGGAGAGGTCTGCTGCACCATGTGGGAATCTCCCTGGCGGGGCATCGAACTCATGTCGCCACTGCCTACAGCTCCGCAGCACTGCGCTTTAACCCGCTGCGCCAATGGGGAAGCCCAGAATCCACATTATTATTAGCTGATATTTTAAAAATAATGACAACACCTGAGATAGATGTTATTATTTTATTTCTGATATGTTTTCCTTCTTGTTGCTACCTAAAAAACTAACTTAGTACCCTCCAAGGAGCTCTGAGTTTGCTTTAAAACTAGGACAAGATCAGAAAAAATGTGAGAAATTTCTGCAGAACAATGAAAGATAAATAACATCTGATCAGAACCAATAAGCTGAACTGGTAAACCAATCTCTGGTGCTGCATGAAGGAGAAAAGTGATTATTTAAGTTTTGTTCTTGGGTTGAGAGTGTTTCCCTGACAGTACCTATTCACCTGATCTCTTTGGAGTTATGGATCATTCTTCAGAGTACCTTGTTATAATTCTATTCCAAAGAGCTGTTGTCAGTAATTAGTAGTTGAGTAAGTAGGAGTTGAGGGAGTTTGTCCATTACAAGATAAAATTAAGGGAAGGGATTTAAACTCTCATTGTCAGCAAATTTGTTTCTTATATTCTAATGCAAAATTGTTAATTAATTCCAACATAGTAATATATTTATATATACTACCTTTTTTCTCTAAAACTCTTGGTTAGATACTGTCTTTTATTTTAGGCATTATGCATTCATTCTCAAAACATCCATTGCGTGTGTTTTCTGTGAGTAGTACTGGAATCCTACCCAAATTATTCCTAATCATTGATGTACTCTGAATTCTAAACAGCTGCTTTCTACATTCACTTTTTTCATTTCAACTATCTGAGCCAGTTGATTATGTTAACAGAGTTCCTTCTTTGCAAAATCATTATATAAAGGTCATTTTTCAACCCTGATGAGAGAATTACCTATGGGCTTATCTTCTCACTTTCCTTCCAAGTCAACTAGTTCTGATCTACTCTATCCAAGTTTCATTTTGGCTTAGGTAATCTGGTGTAAAAGTGATATAAGAAAATGTAATAAATTATGTCATTTTGCATTCTTCTTGGTTTGTTAACATAAAATAAAGCTTCTCTCGGAAGAAGAGTACTGAAGGAAGACACAAGAAAAGGAAAGTGAAAGTGGGAAGAGAAGATATAAAAAATTTGGAAAAGAAGAAAGGAGGAAGGGGAGGAGGAAGAAAAAAATTATAGTGTTAATCATGACTTGTAAGACTGAATAGAGAGAACAAAAGAATCGTGCTGTGTATTAGACAATATAGCTTCTCCACTGTGTGAATTTGTGAATGTTTAACAAAAATGTAAAGTCAATATTTTAGTTGAGTTTTTTTCCTTTAGTATCGGACTATTGTATTGTTATTTTGACATTACATAACATAGACTGCTTGGTTACATTGCTTCTCTTCTTTCTACCTAACAACTTGCATATAAACATTCTGATTAAGCTAATTGTATGGCCTGATTTCATCTTTGTCCCTAGAATCTATGTCTCAACTCTCTCTTGATTCCAGTCCAACTTGCCTGCTGGAGCATGTCCATACACATGAATCCCCAACCCACATCCCACATTCTGCAATCCCTGTTGCCCAAGAAAGACTCGTGGATAGTGAATTGTGTCAGAAAATCAATTCCAAGTGAGTAAATATAAAGAATTTTATATGAGGAATTAGTTGCAATGGTTTCAGAGGACTGAAAAACCAAGGAAGTGAGAGATTAACGAAAGGAAGAAGCTGATAGCATTACTCGTACTACAAATATAAAGGGAGAAGATGCTATTGAAACTCAAAATCCAGGGACATTCAGTGAGACATCAGAATCTATTTGGGGGAACTGGGACTAACAGACATAGCCACTGTTAAAAACTGCAGGAAGCAGGAAAAGTAGAGAAAACTACTCTGGCTTCTTTCTAATTTTCAAGCTTTTCACTCTCCCACATCCATTTGACCGTGCCTAGTTAGAAGCCAATGGGCACAGAAGTTTAGAGTTGTAATTTGCAGGGTCAGTCCCTATAATTTAGAGCATGGCAGAACAAGGACAAGGAAAGTATCTGGAAGCAAACGGAAAAACAACACACAGAGACAGTTATTCGCTGTGGACCAAGTTCTTGTGATGAATACTTGACTTGATTCTCAGGTCAGTTGCTATTGCAGACACTCTCCATTTTATGTTCATTCTCAATTATAATCTTTCTGGCCCGCTAATAAGAATGTATGCAGGGTAGTTAGTAAAGCCTCTCTCCAGCACTATGCTATGGATCACCTATATCTATAGACAGTCTATTTATAAATGCTGAAATTATGAATGGTTCTCTGAACTTGGGTCCATTAATGATAAATTTTTATGGCATCTTCTTGGTTTCATTTTTTTTTCATGGAAACCAAATACTTTCCTTTTGTCAGGCAGTCTGCTTGAACATATCTTATCTCTAAACAGTAGGAAGCAGCATCTTTCACAGCCTCACACATGGATGATGCCCACCACGCTGGTGCATGGATTCTGGCAGGGCAGAGTCAATGACCTGTTATCCTGTGGAATTTTGGCCCCAGTTCCAGAACATAAAGAGGAAATGACTCAATTATGTAGGCCCATGTCCAGGAAGGCTTCATTTAAGTTCTACATGCACAGCTGGCTGAATTGCCTAAGTCTTCCAGACCTTCTGAATTAGGAGACCTCCCCATGAGCTTCAGAAGCACTCTAGTAAAAACTTTTCTATTCTCCTTGACCTTCTGCCATTAGACCTCCCACTACTAATTTGGAAACAAAATAAAGCTTTGTTGCTGCCTGCCTAGGCTAACCACCTGCTGATACCCATGGAGAGAATAATATACTAGGTAGAGGAGCCATGCTTCCAACTTGGCAAGAGGGACAGTTTCCCCATGTGTGTTGAATCCATGGTGGTGGCACCCACCCAACTGAAAAAAACAGCTGACTCTTCCACTAGGCTGATTTTTAAAGCATAAAATGAATCCAACCCCAAAACCAGAACTGTGTTTGGCTTCTTCTTTCAAATTCTAACTGCTCTAGGACACTATTTTCTTTAATATTATCTTCCTCACACAGATGTGATTTGTCTCTGAGAATAACAAAGACAACTAGTTTTGTGTTTGGCCACCACTATCTGCCCCTCTCTTACCACACCCCACAACTAAGTGGTCAATTTAATCATGTCATTTAGGAGCTCACAGATATTTGAGTTTACATAGTCTATGTTCATAAGATCTTTAATTCATTTCCATCTTTAACACAGCATTAACATACAATATACAGTTAACTGTCCACTCAAGGCACCCTCATGAAGAACAGCTTCCTACCCTGCTACTTGTCTGCAAGATTGCAATAAAAGTTTTTGAGTAACAGTTTTCAACAAGTGGTCATTGACCAGAGGACTTGTGTCCTCAGGGGTCTTCAGGACATCCTCAAGTGGACTCAAAACTGGCCCAATGCCACAAACAGGAGCCTAAAAAAGAATGTCTAGTAGGAGATCTTTTCCAGCAAGCATCCCGTGACAGTGGCTAGTGCCTTTACTGGGGTTTGGAGGACTGCATCTGACTTCCATTTGAGTGACAACAATCACCAATTCCTTCACTCCACAATCTTCTACCACTCGGTGTGCTAGAAATGGCCCATCCCCTCTCCTGCCCCTCAGGTTATCTGAACAATGCCTGCTTCTATAATACGCCACTCCCTCTCAGACCAGGGAAGCAGGTGGGCCAAGGACCACTTCTGGGACTCACCTTTCTTTTGTCCCCACCCTCATTCTGAATGTACTTGTTCTCCTCATATGACTCTCCTTCTGCCTTATTACTCTGGTTTTTCTTTTCCTTTCTGTTCTCGAACAATCACTGTAATATGTGTTTTTATGGTCTAATTGGATATCTATGCTGATTTTACTCCTGGATTTTATTCTTGACATGTACTTTGAACCTCATGAGCCAACTTTGACCCAATTATGTGCCTTTTAGCCCAAACTCCCAGACACAGTGTGGCCAGGGGCCATAACCTTAAGCTCTGCTTGCACAGGAGTCACTAAAACCTAAGAAAGGACTAAATTAATCTTACATATACAAATGGTTTATACCTGATGTAATACTGGCTCTATCTTTGTACTAAGTACTTGATCAGAGATGAAGACATATTTTGTTATCTACAGTTTCAAAGTATTCACATCTCAAATATAAACACACACACACACAGTGTTTCTCCTGTACTTTTCTGCTAACTATCACCCTGGGATATTAATTAAATTGATATTGAATTTGATCTTTCTTAATGGGCACTAAGAAAGCTCAAATAGAGTTTTAATTATCTATGGGGTCTTAAAGTAACATTAAAGAATGGATTCTCCTTCTTAGGTATAAATAAATTTTCTTCTCCTTCATGTAAAGGATGAATAGTTCTATAAATTCCACTTCAACATCAGCTCTTAAATCCAAAAAAAAAAGAAAACAGTTTCTTGTGACTTAAATACTTTCTTAATATAATTACAGTTGAACCACCATAAGTATATTTCATCATCCATGATATAATAACAAAAGCCCCATGGAGGAAATAGTGTGAAATTTTAGGTTTTGTTTTAAGTCTGCTTTCCCTGTATCTTTTTCTTAAACATCAGTACCTTTATATCCTTTGCACCTCTCTCCTTCAATCCAAGCAATCCAATCTAAAGCTTCTAAAATTCTAATGTGGGTATAAATCACCTGAATATCTTGTTAAAATAGATTTTGAATTATGAGACCTGTGATGAGAATTGCGATTCTATATTTGTAATAAACCCTTAGACAATGCTGACACAGCTAGTCACAGACCACACTTAGAGTAGCAAGTATTTGATTAACGATTCTGTATTACCTAATAAGGGAAGAGCAGTATCTCTCTTCTCTCAAATGTTGACTTTTTTTCAGGCAATAAAGCAGAAGCCAACTAAGAGAAACTTCCCTGTGGATTTTGAACAGCAGCTCTGTCTAGCCTTATGGGAACCTAGAAGCAATTGCAGTGCAACTCCTAGGCAGCCTCTGAACTTCTCCCCTCCCGTTGCTGCAGACACTCTGGTAGGCCAGTGTTCTGGAATCACTCTGACATCATTCAGTTAAAGGTGCTTTCGTAAACCAAAGAGAAGAATAAAAAATGATAGACTAGATATTCTAGTGATAATACCCAGTATAGATTTTGAATTACTTGGGGACATTTACCTTCCATTTGATTGTTAGAAGAGCCACTAAGTGATTTTGACTTGAGACTTGGGAGAAGCCATACACACACACACACACACACACACACACACACTTACATAAAGTGTGTATGATCATACTCAATTGTTTTCTCAAATCAAAATTATAAACTTGGATAAAAGAAACACCTTTCCCCACAATGGCACAGAGTGAACATGTCCTCTCCAGCACCAAGTTCAGTGCTTGGGGTCATTGCAAAGTCTATTCAGTACCTCTAGTTCAGACGAGTTCAACTTATAATATAAAAGGACTTTAATTTTACTTTTGCTTTTTTTCCAAATAAAATCTTTATTTTAATGTCTCATTTCATCATCATTTTACATTGTTAATAGCATGATGCACAGACGAATATATTTCTTATCAAAACCTCTAGGAGAAGGATGGAAGAATTAAATTTCCATGCAAGGCACTGAGAAATGAAAGGCATGACTTAGAAGCAAGATTAAAAATGGAAATGAACTAGATTCTGGGACCGGATACCATCTAAGAAGCGTGGTAAAGCGCCCTTGCTTTTTCATGCAGCGTCACTCTGCATTGTAGTATTACCTGGGCCTCCCCCAGCATAAGCTATTTCTTTGTGAGCAGTTGAGTAAATTTATCATCTCAGTGTCATATAAACTCACTACTGGCACCGTTTCAAGAAATCTCATTATTTTTTGATGTCTATGATGGATTAAAGATGAGAATATTGCTAGCCTAAGGGTTCGTTAGCCTTGCCTGTCATATTTGTCAGCTACAAAGCAGCTCTGCTAAAGGGTTAGGAGGGCATTTGGGATAGTGGGCCATTAAAATGCGGTTCCATTACTTACACTCAGTTAGAATGAGGAAATGGAGGGTAACAAGTGTGAGAGTTGTCCCACAGGATCCATTTTCTTTGTTACACACCCAAAAAAGAAAAATCAGGATGACAGCAGAAACAGCAAGAAGCTCTCTGGACGTGGATGGCCACATCTTGTAATTTCTCACTGTGGGTGAAAAGTGCTTGTTTGGGTAACCTCACAGGCAACTCTGGGAGATCTGCGGGCAGCCAGCTTCCTGCACCAGCAGCCCTGAGTCTTACAGTGAACTGGCCTTGGACAAATCTCTGACCTCTTGGAGGCAGAACAAAGCTGCCTGAAGTCTTTTAGTCCTAAGAACAAAGATCACCAAGGCACAGGTTGAGACTAACCAACAGCATTTTGTAATTTGAGATATTCAGAATGTTACCGAGAATATTTTAAATACCCAACATCTGGGTGTAAGATGACCTCCACTCTTGTGACTTTTAAAGTAACCTTTATTTTCACAGGTTTTCAGAAACACCATATACTGTAAGGTAAAGCAGACGACATCGATAATGCTATTGCAAAAATAATGATCTTAACGCTTCCTGAGTTTCTCTCATATCCATGCACTACCCAGAGATGTAGGTACCTTTCGAATTTCTTCCTTGAATTCCAGTATAATAATTTATTGCACCAAGAACTCTTCTAGTTGATAGAGATGTAGTGGTAAAATTTTTCATTTCTCGGGTTTTATGAAACATGAAACCTAGCGGGTAAGAGGCTTAGAAAACAAAACTGGTACTAACAAATACGTATCATTTGTGTTGTTCAGTCATTTAAAAACATTTGTATAACTACTATTTATAAGATACTATGTTGGGAGTTCTGGATGATACAGTCATGAAAACAGTCACAATTCTCTTGGACTGACTGATGCTTACAGTTTTATGGAAGAGAAAACTATTAAAGAGATTATTACATTATGTTATTAACACATTGTGTAGATAGGATTCTGTCTCATTCAGTAGACTCCTTCCTGTGACATTCTTTTCTTCATTCTATTTAACTACTCAGCTAATTTTTATGTTAATAAGAGATTATCAGGAACTATGTACTAAGTAGTCCAGGCAGGATCCATTGAGTGCTTATGTGTGCCAGGTACATTGCAAATTATTTTGTATACATTAACTCTAGCAATTCTAAAACCTCTAGCTATCATTGTTCTAATTTTATAGATCAGGAATTTGGACTCTGAATAGTTAAAAAATCATCCGGTCATGTGGAAATATTGATAATAGCTTTTAAACAGATGTCCATGTGACATCACAATGAGGACTGTTTCCCACTCTACCAGTTTATAGGAGATCTGTGTTGTATGGTAAGATGTTTTTCAAGGAAAGTCCTTTGAGTTAAAACTTAAAGAGAAATGATGTCTAAAAATATGAAAATATGTATCCAAACGCTTGTCACTTAACTTGAACTCGCTAATGTGGACCCAGAATGGGTTAAATGATACTAAAATGTTTCTAAAACATCAAAAATATATTGAATGCCTTTCTTTAAATAATAATGATAATATAAAGTTGTATGTATCTGTGCATATAGATATGTGCGTGTGTGCATAAATGTTCATACAATAAAAGTGCCTTCAGTAAAAATCCTTTTATCTTTAAAACCTTAACTTTGAAGACTTACTGGGACCATTAATTGACTGAACTGAAAACAGTGGTTGTTTAAGTGTGACTGGGCAAGTGGTGTTGTGTCCTGGGGAACATCCATAGCCACCCCTGTCAACTGCATGTACATCCAGGAGGGCTGAGGGGGGCAAGCTGAAGTTTGTTGAAGACTTTACAGACATGCCTCTTTCTGAACTTTCTTTGTGACAGCAAAGCAGGAAAGAAAGCTTATGTGTTCTCATCTTAGTTAACATGAAGTTCATATGATAAAACACATTAGCTTAACAAAATTTTCAGCTTAGTTGTCTTGCAATTGTGAAGTACAATGACTAACAGGTCTTCTAGGGATGGTAAGGGAAGCAAAATTGGAAATGATGTTTACAAGTCATCCACCATTCTGAGGAAGAAAGTCATTGGAAGGAGATTATGCTCAATGTCAGAAAACAGTCTGGTAGGACTGAGCTGGTACTTGACACCTAAGAGGAACACAGAACTTGGCTGAGAGTGATATGGCCACCATTTTGAGGCCAGTTCACTCATATGTGTTTAAAAGCTCAAGAATCATCAAAACTGGGACGGTTTATCCACATGTGCATGCATTCTGACTTAAGAAATAGCTCACCCACCCACATGCATCCATTTCATAGCATAAGCCATTAACCTCACAGGTCTTTGCAAAGAAAACTGCAAAAGAGAAGTGTGCCTCACTCAAGGGAAGAATTGACCATCCCAAGATAAGCAAACTAATCATCTCTGTCTTAAGGTCTACTTTGTTCCTAGAGAACAATTGTTAACACTGTTAAATTGGGAACCCCTTAACCTCACAGTGTCATGTATGAAACAATCTACGAGCCTCTAAATCCAATTACTTGCATCTAGTGTTCTAAAAATGTAATCACACTATACCAGACTCTAAATTAACCTCCCTAAAGTTTAATTTTGGTCATGTATTCCTTACTCAATTCACCAATTCACCCGTGATCCATCTCCATGGTCCCTTGTGTTCTTTTCTATTCCATTTTGTGCCCTTTTCCTTCCCTCCCACCCCCCCACCCGCTGATTGTCTCTCTCCTATTTGGTTTCCTTATAGTCCTGTTATAAGGGAAACCATTCGATATTTTTCTCTTTCTTTCTGGCTTATTTCACTGAGTATGATCCCCTCTAATTCCATCCATGTTGCTGCAAATTGCATGTGTTTATCTTCTTTGAATGCTGAATAGTATTCCATTGTGTATATGTACCACATCTTCTTGATCCCATCATCTATTTTTGGACATCTGGGTTGCTTCCATACCTTTGCTATTGTGAACAGTGCCACAATGAACATACGGGGGCATATATCCTTTCGGATTAGTGTTTTTGTGTCCTTTGGGTAAATTCCCAAAAGTGGGATTGCTGGGTCATATGGAAGCTCCATGTTTAGCAGTCTGAGGAATCGCCATACAGCTTTCCATAGTGGTTGGACCAGTTCACATTCCCACCAGCAGTGTAGAAGAGTTCCTTTTTCTCCACATCCTTTCCAGCATTTGTTGTTGCC